>CAUYRT010018814.1:0-51191 GCA_963574885.1 Lepilemur ruficaudatus
TCAGCTCTGTTTCACTCTAATGACTGTGCTTCTAATTTCTTACCAATGTTACTGTCCCTTACTAAACAAGCATTTGCTATCATACAAAATATTTTAGGTCACTAAAATCATCAGTGATTCAGCTATGTTTCCAAAACAAAAGGAAACCTGGTAGCCTTTAAGAGCTCTATCTAACCAGGAGTTTCAGGCACTGAATTGTTGCCTATTACTTTTGAATGGCTCCAGATGGAATCATTTATTGTTAGGGGTTGGTGGCATTGTATTACTCCAGTCACATGACCATGAATTAAGTGAAAAACAGGGGTAGCCAGTAAGTCACTCTTTAAAGATTTCTCAAGACCTAACTTCCAACCTGTATTTCAGATCACTGGACATAACTGAAATCTACCTTGTATCAAATATTTTATAAATATTTGACAGCACATAGTCCTGGAAAAAGTATAAGCTTTGGATTAAAATTGAATTCAAACCCAGGTGCCATAATTTACTAGAGTTGAACATCAGACAAGTCATAGTTTATATCTTTGAATCACAGTTTTCTCATGTATCAATGAAGAACACAATGCCTATGTCAGAGGATTAAAGGAGCTAATACATGTATGTAAAGTGCCTGACAAAATCTATGGCATTTAGTGGTAGTCCAATGTAATTTCTTTTCTCTCCCCTTATGTTAAAATGCTACCCTTAGAAAGAATACCTACCACTTCTGTGAGTTTCTGCAGTTATTTTCCAAGCATTATCTTACATAGGTAGAACAGCTATTACTTCCCCTGTTTCAGAAAAGGGAGATGAAAAAAACCTGCTTACATTGATAGGTAGTAGAACTGAGACCCGATCTGATTTCAAGGCAGTAAAGGGTCTATTCTTCCGGGAAATATTTCCATACAGAATAAAATTTCCATGAGAAATTTTAAATACAGAAGATAACCTCCTAGGGTAAAATCAAGTTAGTTAGAAGTAAAAAAATTGCCAATTTTCCTATAAACACATGGATAAGAACAGAGATTGTGAAACAGCAGAACGTTTCAATTTTGACTTTAGGGACAAATTTAGATGGCTACTAATTTTTTGCTATTATAAGTGTTTTCACCATATTGGATATGAACTGTGATGAATTATGGATATAGCCAGAACTACACTACTCCAAGTCAATGATGCATCTGTAGAAAAAAACTGAGCTAAAAAAATATTTGGATGTCATGTTTTGTTTTCATGCATTTTCACTTTTTTAAAGACTTAGACCTGCTGAACCTAAGAATCTATAGAGCCCAATATCCAAAGTCTAGAAAGTCACATTTTATGGGTTTTAGTTGTTCTTTTAAAAAAAATATACACAGCATAAATCAGTGTGCACTGGCATCAAAATCAAGTGGCGTAATCAATTAGACTAAGCCTTTAGGGAATTCTCATTTTGCCTTTTTGATAATCCTGTTCCGTAGGTTTCCTGATTTTAAGTACAAAACTTTTAGTCTTCAAAAATGTTATAATTTGCTATCACCATAAATTTGTCAACAGGAAACATAAGTAAATCCCATCATCCATTGTATTCTTTCTTATTTTACCCAAGGAAGCCCTACTGTCAACTTCTATGTCATTATTTTGCACGTGCTTATCTTCACATATACAAACACTAAATTAAAACCAAAGGCAAAACAACAGATAAAGTTGTCATTTTCAAAATTTAAGAATTTCCTCCTCCAAACCTTCCCTTGCCTCTTTTGTGATCAGAAAAATCAATAGCAATGACACAAGATTTCAGAAGGATTCCGTTCTGAACAAACTTGTTATTACCCTCGACAGAAGAGAATGTTCTCACTATTTCTCATTAAATCAAAGAGAATATGACATTCAAAATTGTTCAATGTATTAAAGCAATATAAAATAAATCAATAGCCTAAAATAGTCAGTTCTCCACTCACCTTTTTCTCCTGGTTCACCCAACAAGGATTGATAACTAGAAACTTCAGAATCTAGTACACAGTGCAATTCAGTTTCCAACTTGTGTGTTCTGTTCTGCCAACTGCAAAAAGTCAACTAACAAGACAAGACAGGTTTGAATGATCCTTCAACATCCATCTATTCTCAAGAAAGACATGAAAGGCAATACAGTACCAATCTGGAGTGCTCTATCTTCTTAACAAAATGATCTATTGAGACCTTGAAGCAAAAATGAGCCAGGAATGGTAGGTCAGCCAACCTAATGAGGAGCTTGCAAGTCCCAAAGAGCTGAGAAGGATGAAAGCTTCCATAGAATTAGAACCATCGTCCCTAGAAATAAAGTTACTTCACAAAATAATTCAAATGTATTTGAATCTCCCATACTTGGATCGTAATTGTGATGACATAACAACAAAAAAATGTATTGCTGAAGGTGTGAGAGCCAGGGAAAGATTTTAGAGACAGCAGCACGGGGTGACTGCTTACTGGACTGTTAAGCATAAAGAAAATCCACACTGGGGAGCAAAGGGCACCCGGTGGGGCAGAGGAGCTCTCTTGTCTCCAGGGCTCCATGCCCTGCTTCAACTCACCCTACTGTGGCTCAGATGCCTCTCAAGGCCAAGGGCTGCTTCTTGCCGGCTCATACCCAGAGCTGTGAGTCCATGCATGACTGACCTCCCACTTTGTGTTGTGATGATCCAGGGAGCTCAGAGTCTTTTTGCTCTCCACTCTAAAGACAATGAGACATTTGAAGGGGACTCTCAGGTATTTTCAAATGTGCAATACATTCTCATTGACACTTGCCACCCTATTGTGCAACAGATGTCAGGGCTTCTTCCTCCTGTCTGTCTGAAACTCTGTGCCCTGTGACCAAATACCCATGCCCTCCCTCTGCTATCCTCCAGCCTCTCATCACCGTCAAGCTACCATACTTCTATGAGGTCAGCTTTGCAGATTCAACATGTAAGTAACATCATGCTATATTTGTCTTTCTGGGGGCATGGATATGTTAATTAGCTTCATGTCACCATTCCACGTAATGCACATGTATATAAACTTCACATTGTACCCCATCCCTGTATATATCTATGACTTCTCTATTAAAACTACTATCAGTAAAACCATAACAAATAAAACAGATGCAGGGGGCATGGCTGGACTGCCCCACATACTTGCTCTAGCTCCTTCTGCTGTCCACATACCCTGGCAGCACCTTGTTTACCTGTCTATAGCAGATATTTTGGGCTGGCAGATACAGCACATTGTTAATATAAAGTTGGGAAATCTCCTAGTGAGTTCCTTCTGGTCCTGGCCCTCCTCAGAGGAAGAGGTCGAGGTCGTCCCATCTGGCTTCCCAGCCTGAAGACAGTTGGCTTCCCCGGATGTTTCCTGGAGAGAGGTGTCTCCTCCTTGCTCTGCTCCATGGCTGCTGGTGCTGTGGGTGGAAGGGAGGCCATGGGGCCATGCTGTGGGGCTGTGCTGGGATTGGGACTTGTCTGCAAGATGGGTAGAGGACTGGCAGTCACTGTGGCTTTCCTGGTCACCTCTGGCATCTTCTACTCCTTGATCCAAATATTCCTCAGAATTTCAGGAAGGGTGGGCCTCTCCCAGGTGTCAACGATCAGGAACTTCTTCAAAAATGTTTTCAATTCTTCAGAAACAAAAACAGGTGTCTCATACCTTCCATGGGTGATGTTACTTTTAAGTTCCTCCCAGTTGTCACCATCAAATGGAAGATTTCTGGCCATCATGGTATAGAGGACAACACCCAGGCTCCACATGGCCACCTCCCATCCTATGTATTCCTCATCCAGGAACATTCTTGGGGCACAAAACGAGGAGTTTCACAGAAGGTGTCCAGCTTCTTCCCCTCACTAAATGTCATGGCAAAGCCAAAATCAGCTACTTTGATGTTCTCCTTCTTATGAAGTAGAATGTTGGGGGGCTTCAGGTTCCAGTGGATAATGTGGTTCTCGTGGCAGTACTGCACGGCAGCCAGGATCGGTCAGAATTTCGCCCCGGTCTTCTCCTCCTTCACACGGTGGTTTCTCACTACATGCCAGAAAAGGTTCCTGCCACTGGCATACTCTGTTACTGAGCAGAGGGTGTCTTCATTCCCAATGACTTCCAGAAGCTTAAGGATGTTCAGATGATTCAGGGCCCTCGTAGCTTTGACCTTCACAGCAACACTTTCCAGGCTAGGGATGGTCTGCTTGGACATGATTTTGATGGCCACCTGGGTCCCAGTAGGAAGGTACTAGGCTGGCATCACCTTGCCGTACGTGCCTGAGCTAATTCTCTTGAGCTTATAATTGTTAAGCTCCTCAGTGGATGAATTGGAGATCACAACCTGTTCCATGGTCACCTCTAACTATTCTAACTCTACCCTAACTATGCTAACTAACTCATGAACACTACCAACTATACTAACTAGACTAAGAGTACTAGCAATACTAGCTATACTAACTACTGTAGCAATACTAACAATACTAACTTTATCAACTACTTTAATAATACTAATAAATAATTTAAATAGGCTAATAATACTCATTGTACTAACACTACAAAGAAACAATACCAAGTATGCTATCCAAACACTAATAAAAATCCATGTTAACCATGGTATGCTAACGCTACTAACAAACAATGCTAACTATAGTATGGTAACAACACTAACAAACAGTACTATCTTACCCTAAGACAACTAACAAAGAATGCTAACCACACTAACTACACTAACAATGCTAACTAACAAGGAAAAAGCAGTCTCGCTACAGTCAAACTCCACAGGTCACCAAAAAGCAGCTTCCTGGACAATAAGGACGAAATCCTAAGCCCAGCCAGGGGCTCATACAGGTGTTACTAGTTGGATAACAATGGCTCTTTATGAGGTCAGAGCAAGAAATAGGCCAGTCATGGCTGGGTATAACCCACAGTGGTTTTTTTTTTTCCTTTTTTGGTCACAAGAACATTTTCCTCTTCAAAGAAAACAAGTGTTTTGTTGACATCGTTATAGAGATTGATATTTAGTTTATTAGAAATTTAAACCTGTAAAAGGCTTCTGTGACCTTTCCATTTGTTTGAAAATCAGTAATAACTTTAGGCTTTTAAAAGACCTTATAATGTCTATACTCGAAATATTCAATTTCTTTTTCTTTAAGTTCTGATTGGTGTCAGGGTGATGCCACAACATAGCTGACATTATGATCCACCTTTAAGTGACACCGCTGGGGCAGTAAGAAGTGGGTAAGGACCAACTCTGACTCTCCGGACCCAGCCAGCCTGGCCCAGGATGAGGGAGAATAAATGGCAGATACCACAACCCAACACTGGGCTGCAGGTTGAGCAGGGCTGACTCGGGATGGCTCCTACCCCAGGTGCAGCAAGAGGTTCCATGAAGGCACGGACTGCAACTGTTTTGGTTCCTGTCCTGCCTCTTTGGCCTGGAGTTGGATGAGCACTGTTGAGCAGGGTCTGGGGAGCCCTGAACACCTGGAGCCTGGGTGCCAGGGTGGAGCCCCTTCGATGGCCACAGCATCGTGTTGGCATCCTTGCTGGCCCTGGGTTTCTCTTGGTCCAGAGGGATAACATTGCATCCTCCCTGTGGCAGATTTAGGGAGAAATAGAGCAGCAGGACCACCAACTGAGGGCCCACTGTGTGCCAGGTCCTGAGCTTGGGCTCAGTACTGAGTGTGCCCATAGGACGCATCTCCTGGACCCTACAGCAGCCCATGGTGCAGCCTCAGCTCCTCCGCACTGGTCTCCTGGCCATGCAGCAGTTATGCTCCTGCCTGTGGTACAGCCCTTGACGATTTACTTAGGACACTTTGGTCACCTCTCACTTGCTCCACAGAGGCAGGGCATGGCCCCATCACCCGCATTTTAAGAAAGGAGACTTAGAGGGGAATAGCCTAAACACCCACAGGCAGAACGGCAGGGACAGCAGAGGAGGACTCCAACCCCTGGTTTTCCACTCCGAACTCTGAGTCCTCTCTGTTGTGTGTAGGTGGTGCTGCAAACAGCCATGGCCCAGCTCAGGAAGGCCAACCATTCCTTATGGCCCCTTGGAGCTATAGTGACCAGGGCCCTGGCATCCATCCCCAGCTGGGCTCTTGACAACTTCTGCTACCCTGGACAGATGGCCCCTGTGAGCTGAACGCGCAGCAGACCTGAGATGTCCACAAAGCACACACTCTCTGCAAGTCCATTTCACTTTCAAATCCTGGCAAACTTACCCAGAGCAGCAGGAAAGCCTGGCTCCGCGGTGAAACATCACGTGCTAGGAAATCGGACATGGCTTGCTGGAACTGCCACTGGCAGCTGAGAAGGGACTCTGGGTGCAAGGTCTTCATGACTTCCATCTGGGCCGGGAGCACTCACCTAGACAGGGGAAGAGTGTGAGAGGGCATGGCCAGGCTTGTGGGCCACCATGCCCAGGCCCAGGAGACCCAAAACTGCAGAACAAGAGCAAGCTCCACAAGGCTGCCTGGGCTGAGAATGCCACCTGCACCCACGTGCCTTCCACACAGGGCCCCAGGGCTTCCCAGAGCTTGGAGATGGAGCCACAGTTGATAAAATCCAGGGATAAATTATGCAAAGGAGGGGTCATTCTGAATCATGTTGAGTTTCAAATTAAAATTTCAGTGTTTGTTTTAGAGTGTGCATGAGAGGAATGGCAGACAGGCCAGGCCCACTAATCCGTGTCTCCTGTTCCTGTAAGCAGGGGCCAGAGGCACATTACTCTCCACATAAGGAGGGCACTGGTTCTCCACTAATACAGTGAGCATCATTTCAGCAACAGCAGAGTGGTGTCCACTTGCCCTCAGGTAGGAAAAGGAGAGGTTCTCATGAAACAATAAAGCTGTGCCATTCATCAGAAGGAGAATAGTGGTATTAAATTCTATCAGGTAAGTGGTTTTTGAAAAACAGCCTGTATTGACTTATTTATTTCTGACAGCTGCTGTCCAGGGCTGTCAGGGGCTAAGGATGGGGTTGAAAGTGCTATGCATGACTTAGGAGAGTAATTATAAAAGTCAAAATCAGCAACTAGTCCTGCTAAGTCATTAGTTTCTGGGATTAATGATGGCAAATTGTGGATTTGTTTGCTATGGTGACCTGGGGTTGAAATTGCATTTCCAGTTCAGAAACAGCCCATTTCAGGAGCTGGGCTCTTTTATGACAATTCCTTTCCCTTGCTGGACTTGTGGAGGACTCAGATTTCTAAAAGGTTGAAAGGCATGGAGGAGGTGGGTTAAATGCTTTCGCAGGAGTTCATGTGAGTTTGAACCACAAAAGTGGATAAAACCGCCCAAGAAGGGAACAAGAAGCCACCTCCCTGCTTCCTAGAGCATCACAGCGTTCTCTAAAGACCACTCGAGCCCTCTCATTCTGTACCTTGCAGATTAGAGCTTTGTCTCCCATGGCAACAATTACTTTGGAGCCTGTGGCCTCCTGGAAGCTGGTCTGGATGGGTGGACTTGACAGGCCTGGATCCTCTAAAGGACACCAACCGCTACCCGGAGAGGCAGCCAAAGCAGCTGAGTGAGTGCTCACTGTGTGCTAGGTCACAATGTTACCCATTTCACAGATGAGAACTCTGAGGCTCAAAGACTAAATGTCTCGCTGGAATGTGGCAGAATTGGGCTTGAGTCCAGGTGGGTCAGACTTTGCTGTCCAGTGTTCTCACACTGAACAAGCTACTTCTCCCAACAGCAGACCAGAGATCTGAATTCATTGTTCGGGCCTGCTGGGCTGCGGATTTTGTGGATTTTGTCTTCTGTCATAGCCACGATCTCTTCTTTGTTCAGGAATTTGGTTAATTCATCTTGCAGCAAAGGGAGAAGGATCCAATTTTACTTTCTTGTCACTTGATCAGAATGAGTCCACATGACCAAAATGGGAAGTCACACAGCCCGTAATGAAGGCCTCCAGGACTGGGCCTCCATCAGTCCCAACTCACCCAGGGCTCCTGCTGCGAGAGCACCACCTGCTCCCATGGGTACCAATAGATAAGGGGCCCTGAAACATCCTTAAAGCAGGTGGGAAATCTTCTAACCAGTGAAGATAAAGATAGACTCACTTATAATGAAGTCGGAAGCACCCTCTGGTGAAAAATAATACAACATTCCTCTCTAACACTGGCCTGTCTCGGTTGAGTGTTTCCTACTTACAGGTTTGCAGTGTAAACAGAGGCCGCACCACCATCCTGGGGGCAGCCAACAACCAAGCAGCCGGAGTTCTGGAAGTATGACACATGAAGTGCTGTTTCCTATTAATAGAAGGGAGAGGGTTATTGGTTATCAAATTTAAAATCCTTTAATATAGCTTCCAAGGAGTTGCCTAGTTCAGGAAAGAAAAACCAGAAGACGGAAGTAGAAGGGAGGGGTGTGCAATCGCAAATAGAGTGCTCAGGGAAGGCTGCAGTGACGAGGGAGCACTCGGGCAAACACCTGAAGGAGATGAGGGGCAAACCATGGGGATATCTACGGCACTCCGGGGAGCAAGGATAGCAGGTGCCAAGGTCCTGAGGTCGGATAGTGCCCGGAGTGTGCAGAGAACAGTGAGGAGGTGAACGTGTCCTGGAGCATGATGAGCGGGAGACAGAGTGCAGGTGACCGTGCTAGAGCTAGGGTAGGTCCTTCCTTGGTGGAGTCATTGCATGTCTAGGGTGTGTCCTCAGCTCATTAGGCCCAGAGCTCAGTTTTATCTGCATCCCCGGCTGTGGCCATTCCTGCAGTACTGACTGCTCACATTCCATCGGGCTTAGAAGTCAAGTGGCAATTGTTCATTTACAAATGGAATTCCTACGCTCACCATGTGGGCACCTAACCTGAGTATCGGGTGAACAAAATGATGCTGAGCTTGGGGGTCTGGCTTCAGAATATAGGATTTGACTCTCTGCTCTCTTTTTTTCTTTTCTTTTATGTTCTCACCTATGACAACACATTGAACTCAGACTCTGTGTTCTTGTGTGGCATTTCATCTGGCTAGGCCACATCCTGCAGCAGCTTTTCCCACACGTATTCCTTGAGTCCTCAGAGCTGCTTCCAGTAAGCCTGGGAAACACTGCTCTCTCTCTTCCTGTCTCAGAAAATCTCAGTGCACGTTAGCATCCAAGGCTCTAAGTCCTACTGCCCTCCCCCAAATATGTTTAACTGTCCTCAGTGCTCCCCTAACTTGACCCGCAGAATCCCCTGCCATTTAACTTTTTTTAATGTATAACATATATGTTCTGCAAAACACCAAAAAAAAACTCTTTGGAAAACATTAATCTAAAGAAGTATCTCTGTTGCACTGTCTGGTACAGTGTTTTTCAAACTACACTCATTAGTAAATATTAGTGAACTACAGTTAGTGATTTGAGACTACCATTAAAAATAATTAAAATGTATAAAATAAATAATAAATTAATACCTTAAAAACATAATAAAAAATAATAAAAATGGAATAGAAAATATCAGAGTGCATCACATGAAGTGATGCTTTATGAAATGTTCTTTTAGTTACACTTATACATACGTTTGTGTAAAAGGTCACCCCATAGAATGTATTTCTTATGTGGGTCAAAGTCAGAAAAGGAGACCCAAAAGATCACATTATCTCCATAAACACCTAAATAAAACTCTGAATAGTGTGCCGTCCCCTCCCTGCCCCCTCATTCCTCATCCAGGGCTCACATTCCTGTCCTTTCCGTGCTCCTGTTCCCGCTATCTCCATGTCTGCCCTTCCTCTCATGCTCTACCAGACAGACATAGGTTTGCCAAAGCCTTTACTAACTATCTGGCCTCAGGAAAGTCACTTGAACTCCCTAATCCTCCATTTCCTCATTTGTAAAATGATAATAAGTTTTTCCTGTTAGTATTGCTTGTGATCATTAAAGGAAATAATGTACAGAAAGCACTGGAACATTAAGGACCGAATACTTTCCCCGCATACACAATTTAAGGGTGCCCTCTGGATCCTTGCTCCCTTTAGAAGCACTGCTGCCAGTGACAACCTCAAGTCATTCTGGGGCAGGTGACTGTTGGGCAGATGCCAGCGCCTGTCTATCAATTGATGATTCCTAGTAGTTTCCATCTTGGGGGGTGATTTTTCAGCCTGGCCGCCCCATTCTCTCAGGGCACCCTACTGCTGACTCTGCCCACATGTCCATCCATTGCCTACAGGCTCCTAAGAGTCCTGAGGTCCAATCCTTGGGCTACTGAGGGACACAAGTCTCAAACAGGCCCAGGGGCTCCTTGAAGGTCATCCAACTGTTAACAGTGGGGCCAGTCCAGATTGCAGGCTGTAGACCCCAAGCCTAGGACTCCTGAGCAAGGAGCATGCAGAGTCTCAGGTCCTGCTTCCACTGTGCCACTGCCAACCGTGGGTGATTCAGGGGACAAGAAGGCACTGTCTGTGCACCCACAGCAGAGAGATGGGAATCAGCCACTAACTCCAGGGACCTTAACAGTCATTAGTTCTTAAGGAGAAAAACTGTTCATTGCTAGTGACCTTAAGCAGTCAAGGGATTTTCCTTCCAAATCACCCTTGGGAACTGAGCCCAAAGTGAAGAGGTCCCAATAAAAAAGACCTGTCTTTCTGAAGCTTTGGAAGGGAGAGTGGCAGTTTGGGCGACCCTCAGGGCACCAGCACCATGACAGGGAGCTCAGGGAGCACCCCCACACCTTAGAGGAGGGGAGGGCTCCTGACCAGGCCCTGCCTGGCGCCCCTTGCAGCCAAGCCTGGCAGCATCACCAGGCAGGCAGGCCGGTACATGGAACGGCAGGGCTGGGCCCATTCATTCCTAGCACCTGGGCCCCTGCTCCAGTTGGCTGTGGCTGGCCAAGGCTTTTATTATTAAAAGAGCTCCCCCGCCCCGGCCCCCGACATACACACTCTGCTGCACTTTAGTGGGAATGGAGAGGCTGGGCCAGGACCTGAGGCTGGTACTATAAACTCTGCAAACTGTCTGCAACAGATCCCCGAGGCTGGCACTTCCCGCGGGCGTTCCCTTCCTGAGGAGCATCACCCCGTTCATTATTAGCCCAGGAGTTGGTGTGGGGTCAGTTGACAGCAGGGACAGTGTGGACTTCTAGTTGGAGAAACCTGCCCCAGCCCTGCATCCACCGGAACCAGAGGATCCGCAGCGCCCGGGCCACCAGGGAGCGGTGGGATGAGTCCTAGAGCCGGTTGAGCCCGAACACCTGGGAGCCAACTGCGCCAACCGCCGCTGAGGACAAGGTAGCAACTGCGGGGGGGAGGAGTGCACGCGAGCGGCGGTTGGGGTGGCCACCGGACAGGTGCCCGCGAGCAGCGATCACTGGTTCTGGACGGGCAGAGCCTGCGCCGCCTCCCGGGGCTGCAGTTGTGTCTCCAAAGTTGCATGGGGCGGTGGCGGCTTTCACTTCTGCTCGGGAACTGGGGGCCATCGGCTTTGCTGCCGCCCTTGGCAGGGAAGGACCCTGATATGGCGACTTCCATCCCTCCCTACCCCCTCAGGCACACTTTGGCTGAGCTGGAACCCACCCACTGTTCTGTGCAAACTTCCTGCAATGGGTGGGCAGGGTGAGGGGGGATTCCGTGAGGCACCCAAGACAGCCTCCTATGGCTCATGAAAGGACTTGCATCTCCAAAACACGGGGACTCCCTGATGCAGTATTTGCTGCTGGAAGAGGAAAAGTGAAGCCCTGTGCAGGGCTCCCTAAGTCGAGGGACAGATGGGCAGCACTCTGTGGCCTGTCAGCGCCAGGCCAGCGATGAGGCCAGGCCAGCACTGCACATTAGGCAGTGGAACTGGGTGGAAATCCACACTGGCCCCAGGCCTGTGCAGACAGCTCCTGTCCTGCAGAGCTGGCCAGAGGGGCAGAGCAGAGGCCCCATTGCTGGAGCCCTGCAGCAGAGCTGACCAGCACAGAGAGCCTGGCAGTCTCAGAGGGAGCGGCAGGTCACGTGGCCTACATGTTGGGCATGGTGGGGGCAGGTGCCAGCCCCCCCCCAAGAAGCTGGGTGTCTCTGCAAGTCCATGACAGCCTGGATGGCTACTGCTGTGGCTTTGACCCTGAGCCCTCAGACCCCTGTGTGGAAGAGGGGCTCCAAGAGAAATGCCAGAACCAGCGGAGCTGCTGCTGGTCCACATCCTGGTACATCTCCCTGACATCCCCCTGTCACCTCAGACCTGGTTCTTCCTGTCTCCTTCAGAAGATGCTGTGAACAAGTTTCAGAGATCGTCTGATGCCAGGGTTCCCCAATCCTGTTCTTGTTAACAGCAGAACACTTTGCTTGAATAATATGTCCAAGAAGCCACAACGTATAAAACTGACAAAATGGACCTTTATCAATGTGGTTGAAGTGGAGTGTGGGGCGGGGCTAGAGCCCTGTTTTCACTGTCCCCACTGCCCCCTAGAGACCCCAGGGAATTCCTAGGGCTCCTGGAAGCAGAGTCTGAGAACTGTGTGTCTGGTCAGTGTCCTCATTGTGCCAGTAAATGAGGAATTGTGGCCTGCCTGGAAGGGAAGGGAATCTCCAAGGCCACATGTCTGGTTGGTGGCAGCATTCGGGCGTGAACCCAAGACCCTGATGGCTCATAGGCTGGTGCTGGTCAGAGAACCACTGTGCTGCCGCCTGTTAAAACTAGAGCCCAGGGTGGGGAGCAATGTGCCGAGGCCAGCAGACAGGGGCTTGCAGGGCAGAGTGGCCACTTCTCTTGCACCAGAAACGAGGTGCTCCCCGTGGGGAAGGGCTTCACTATCTCCTCCCGCAGTGAGCCCTGTGTTGAGCCCTCACCTTGGCAGTTGCTCCTGGACAGCAGCTGTCAGCATGGGGCCCAAGGCTGAGCTTGCAGCAGGCCACACCACCCAGAGGCCAGGCCTGCCTAGTGGCAGGTCCTGGTCATTCTCATCCCTTGTCACCAGAGCCATCTCTCCTTCTCCCTGGTCAAAGGCAAATATTCCAGGAGAGATAAACATCCACCATTTTACCCTGGTGGGCAGGCATTTCACAGATGCACAGGACAGCAGTTTTCAGAAGGAAGGGCTATCGGGGTTGGAGAAAAGGACATTCTTGATGTGCGGAGGGGGAGAGGAGGGAGAAGAGGCTGAGACAGTGGGAGCTGGCATCCTGGAGACTGAAGTTCACAGTCTCAGCCTAGGTCACTGGTGGGGGCTGTGGGCAATTCCCAGGGACTGTCAGAGAATCTGTGGCAATGCAGTGTGTGCATGGGGAGGGGGCCGGAAGCGACAGCCTCCCGGGCCCAACCACACTGTGTTCTTTAAGGAACTGAAGAACTCTCTGTGGCTGATTTTAGTTTTGAAATGGTTTAGGAGATTCTATCTCTCCGGTAAGACACAGTGTGGTCAGGGCTCACCGAGCATAAAGGACCGCGTTGTGTGTTCTGGGTGATGTCAGAGGTGCCCAGGTGCACAGGCACAGGGGTCACAAAGGCGTGGCATGTGTGTTCACGTGTGTGAGGCCACAGCCCTGAGGAGCAGGCCACCTCGCACCTGATCTTTCCTCGCCCCTTCAGCCCCCAGAGCAGGACTCGGTCCCTCTGCCTTGCACCTCCACGACCACCTCCTGCTTCAAGCCTCCATCTTCAGAGAGTTCCTGCCTGGACAACTATGAATAAACCAACCTTCTAATCTACCCCACCTCCTCTCTCGGACCCCCTCCGCCTGCGGGCATCCAGCGCAGCGTCTTCTCAGTGTCACCATGAGCACGGTGCCCGCTGTGTAAACCCTGCTGTGCTCTCCTGGTGCGCTGAGAGTGAAATGCAGACTCGTCCCTACTCCCTCACAGACCTCCTCCGAAGTCCTTCCCCCCTCGGGGCCTTTCCCTCAGTGTTCCTGCTGCCTGGATGCTCTTCCCCGGATGTCAGCCTGCTTGCTCCGTGTCCCCCGTCTTTCCATTGTCTGCTCACCTGTCACCCCCTCAGACAAGCCTCCACTACCCCCTCTCTAGCATAGACCACCTGTCCCAGCCTCCCCTCACCTTGCTGTTTTCTTTTGCTCATTTGTGTCTAACAGTTTAGGCCTGAGGCCTCCAGCTGTGGCCCTTGACCATGTGGGAGTGATGATGGCACCTACCTCTCAGGTGGTGGCAGGAGGAGATTACTGACTCCACTCAGAACCATGCCTGGCACACAGTGAGCGCTCCATAAATTGCAGTTGTGTTGTTATGAGCATGTGTCTCTCTGGCCAGAAGGAGCTCCATGAGGGAGCAGAGGCCTGTGACACAATTCCTGGCACGTGGAGGGCAGTGTCCCCCAGGAGGTCTTAGTGGAGTAGTGACACCATTCCCCAACTCATCTCTGGGGCGGGGGTGGACAGAAGGGAACCCGGGAGAAGCCCCTGCATGATGGTGGGCGGCCAGTCCTCTCTGGCATTATGCAAGTCTCTATGCAAGGGCCACCTCCTCCAGGAGGTCTTCCTTGATCATCCCACCTGACACACGTCTGCTCTCCCCGCCAGGCCATGGCACCCTGTGCTGTTGTCTTTAGGGCACTTAACCACTTTGGGAGGTGACTTTGTGTACTTTTGGGAAAATGTGTCCAGCATTAGTCTGCTCCCCCACCATGAGTCTCCATGGAGCCCGCACCTGCCAATTGCCTCCTCCCTGCACCTGGCCCAGGGCAGCAGGTCCTCATGGAACCCCCACAATATCCTGAACCTGTGGAGAAGCCCATGACCCCCGGGCAGGCCAGCTCCTACTAACTGTGCATCCAGGGCTGCTCTGAGTCCTGGAGCACAGGCCTGGTCTTGGCTGTCTTCTGAACGCCAGGTCTGAGCAGCAGCCAACACACAGGCCTGCTCTGTGCTCTCCGTCCTCTGAGTGGTACGAGACTGACCCCAAAATACAAGACTGAACGTTCAGCTCTGTACGCTGTCTTTTTATTTAATATCTAATAATCTTTATTGAAAGGGAAAAAATTAAATAAATATATGGTAGTCATAACTCTAAAGGAAAACTTGGGAAACAAAATTTTGGTTTTTTCCTTTTATTTGTTTTTTTATCTATGAGAACCTTAAGGCTCATGGGTTTGTTTATTTATTTATTTAATTTCAGGATATTGTGGGGATACAAACATTTGGTTACATGTTATGACCCTGCCTCACCCAAGCCAGGATTAGAGGCGTGCCCTTCCCCCACACAATGCGCACCGCATCCCTTAGTGGTGAGTTTACCCACCCCCACCCCCAAACCCAGTCTTTTCCATCCATTTTAGCTCAGCATCCTTGCTTATCAAAATCTGTTTGAGCCGGGCGTGGTGGCTCACGCCTGTAATCCTAGCACTCTGGGAGGCTGAGACAGGTGGATAGCTCAAGGTCAGGAGTTCAAGACCAGCCTGAGCCAGAGCGAGACTCCGTCTCTACTATAAATAGAAAGAAATTAATTGGGCAACTAAAAATATATGTAAAAAATTAGCCGGGCATGGTGGCGCATGCCTGTAGTCCCAGCTACTTGGGAGGCTGAGGCAGAAGGATTGCTTGAGCCCAGAAATCTGAGGTTGCTGTGAGCTAGGCTGATGCCACGGCACTCTACAGCCTGGGCAACAGAGTGAGACTCTGTCTCAAAAAAAAAAAAAAAAACACACACACACTGAAGGTTTATAGCTTTGATTTCTTAATTTACCTGTCTTGATACCAAATTCAGATTGCTATAAAACACTGTATTATATAATGATAATCTCTATCTCCTGGTGGCATAAAAGAACTAATCTGCCTTTTTTTTTTTTTTTTTTTTTAGACAGAGTCTCACGCTGTTGCCCAGGTTAGAGTGCTGTGGCATCAGCCTAGCTCATAGCAACCTCACACTCTTGGGCTCAAGCGATCCTCCTGCCTCAGCCTCTGGAGTAGCTGCAACTACAGGCATGCGCCACCATGCCCTGTTAATTTTTTCTATATATGTTTAGTTGGCCAATTAATTTATTTCTATATTTAGCAGAGACAAGGTCTCGCTCTTGCTCAGGCTGGTTTCGAACTCCTGACCTTGAACGATCCTCCCTCCTTGGCCTCCCAGAGTGCTAGGATTACAGGCGTGAGCCACTGCGCCCGGCCATTTTCTTGATTGAATGTATCAATAATTCCATGAAAGTAAGTTGCCCTTCATAAGAATATTTAGAGAGAAAATAAAAATCTTACTCTCTAGGAACTTAAACAACCTTTGGGAAAGTCACTTTGCCTTTCTGATTCTTAATGTCATCTAAGGAAGATAATAATGATGATATATTATAACCTAAAAGAACCATTCTAATAATTGCTATGGAAGCAATTATAAACCAGATACTTATGTCTGCTACAGATATTAGTTGTCCACAACATTCAGCCCTAGGGCTGCGTAATTCTCCATATCACACTGTATTATAATTGATTCAATACCCTGCGAGTAGAAGGAGACACAGAGGGTAAAACGAACTTGAGAATGACTATCGACTACATGATATATGATTATACACACAGATTGTCACAAATTGATCAGGATCATTTCTTAACACTGCCCTTACAGTGCTGCTGTATTTGAAAGTGTCAGGCACATTCTTAACCGTGTTAACAACGCTCCAGCTTCACAGCGTCCTGTAACTCTTGTGCTGCTTAGCTATTGCCAACTGGAGACAAAAAGAATTGAATCTTCAGATGCAAGAGCTGGCTGTATGTGGTGGCTCACTTCTGTCATCCTAGCACTTTGGGAGGCCAAGGTGGGAAGATCACTGGAGGCCAGGAGTTCAAAACCAGCCTGGGCAACCTGGTGAGATCTTATCTCTACAAAAACAAACAAACAAGCAAGCCAGGCAGTGGTGGCATGCACCTGCAGTCCCAGCTACTCAGGACACTGAGGCAGAAGGATTGCTTGAGCCCAGAAGTTCGAGGTTATGGTGAATTGTGATTGTACCACTGCACGCTCGCCTGGGCGACAGAATGCGATCCCATCTCAAAAAAAAAAAAAAAAAAAGATGCAAGAGCCATATCAGCAATTAGCCAGTATGCTCCAGGCACAAAACTCTGACTTATCCAGAGAAGCAGAAAGTAAACGTAACATTAATCAGCAGCTTCATGGAGCCCTTAACAACTGCCAGGCACAGCGCTACAGGCTTTTCATACATTTCCCATTTAATTCTCATAATGACTCTGAGAGGAAAGTATATTCCCCTCATTTTAGAAATGAGGGATTTCTATTTTCTAATAAGAAAGAAATGGGGATTGGAATTTACGCTGGCTCCCACTTGGTTATACCCAGTAGATGGAGGTTATGCCTTTCCAAGCTCATTGAAGGAAAACATCGACTTATCAGTTTATCAGGCTTTTACTTCTTTTCACACCTATGACCAGCACAGAAAGAAGAGAAAAAATAAAGCATGTAATGTTTCCATTCCAGAACAAGTTTTAAAGAGGTTTGATCAGGAGATACGTCACAGTCCCAGTTTCAAGGGGAGGCTGGAACACCTTCCCAATTCAGTCTGCTCTGTCTGAACAGAGCAGGGTCTCCTGAACACGGAGACTTATCCAAATGGCAGCTCCCTCGTGAATATGTCAGCAGCGCACACTCTCCCTAACATTTGTCTAAGTGCATTAGCAGCTAATGTTGCATTCCCCAGTAACCTTTTGAAAATGGCCCTGGTGTTAGAGTGAAAGGGATTTTTTTTTTCAATCTGTAACACCCCAGGCTTAACAATCTGCACTGCATTTTTATTTATACATTTTTCTCCAAGTAAAAGAAAATAATTCCAAGGAGTGGGAGGGACAGTTGAGATAAATATTAACTTTTCTGGAGTGATTTCACTGCACAGGGCAGCAGGAGAATGTCCCTTCAGCGTTCATGGAGCCAAATCCTGCAGCAGCTAATACACAATTAAGTGCAGCAGCATTCCAGGCCGTCAGAGAGGAGCCCATCAAAGCCACATCATATTCCTGTGCCCGACAAACTAGAATGTATGTGAATGAACAAATGGGATAAAAGATGAAGCCACAGGATCCTGGAAGTTTAGAATGAAAGCTAAGATGAGGTTTATTTATTCTATAACTCAGCCAGCAGTTCCATTTTGCCTAGACATAACAGTTAACATATTTATCTATTGTTGTGTGACAAATTGCCACAAACTTAACGGCTTACAACAGCATCAGTTCATTATCTCATAGTTCTATAGGTCAGAAGACTGGTGGTCTTGGCTGGGTTCCCCACCTAGAGTCCCAAAAGCCAAGGTCAAAGTGTCAGCTGGCCTGAGCTCCCATCTAGAGATCGAGGGAGGAACTGCTCCCAAGTACATTCAAACCATTGGCGGGATCCAGTTCCTTGTTACTGTAGGACTGAGGTTTCCACCTCCTTGCTGGCTGTCAGCCAAAGGCCATTGTCAGTTCCCAGAGACCACCCGCACTCCTCATCACGTGCTCTCCTCCATCTCCAAGCCAACAGCAGTGCGTGGAATCCTCCCAATCTCTCTGCCTTCCTCTTCGGCCACCAACAGGAAAAGGCTCTCTGCTTTGACGGGCTCGTGTTATTAGATTAGGTCTGCCTGGATAATCTCCCTCTTAGGAGGTTAACTGTGCCACATAACACAGCACATTCACAGGTTATGGGGATTAGAGGACACGGAATCTTGGGGGACCATTTAGAATTCTGCCTATCACACCTCACAAGTAGAATTAATAAAAATGCTGTCAGACTTGCCATAGCCTCAAACGATAAAAGTATTGCAAGCACAGGCAGAAGCAGTTAGAAATCATATTGAAAACCATGTCTAAATCTTTATACGTGGAAGTTTCAAAGTTTGAAAGTTACATGGAGATGGTATACCATGCACACACCCAAGAAGCATCTTAAAGAAACCGATCGGCATCCTTGGAAGAAGGTAGCAACAATACTTCAGCAACCAATTTTTCTTAATACATAATTTCAGAAAATATGTTCAAATATCCCACCTTGTTCTACAAAAAACAAGAGGTCAACGCTGTCCTGCTTACCCTACACCTTTAATTTGACAGCCCCTGGATGTCCTCTCCTTCATTCACAGGCGAGGTCTTGAAATTAGCCTTGACCCAGCTTAAATTGCCTATCCTGACCTGTTCTCCCCGGTTACTGAGCTCTTAGACAGCTCCACCTTCTCCCACCCATCTGGCTTCTGCCAGATTAAATGCAGTGGCTCGTCCCTAAACAGATATGCACTGCCTGGCCACTTGAAGCAACGTGCCAGGAGGTCCAGTCCCTGGGGACCCAGGTGACAGATCCCTCTCTCAGTATCATGCCACCTGTCCAGGAAACCTGCCCTCTGCTCCAGAGATTACTGGTTCTTCCCTGGCAAATTCTAACTCTTCTGAATTCCCCTTGTCGGCACTCCCATTTTTGTGCACTTTGTTCTTCTGATTACACATGGAAAAATACACCATTTACTATTTCTTTTACTCAATGGCTTATTTAAAATCACATGTGTATCCATTATGTTTGGGTCAATATTCTCTCTCTTAGATTATGCATCTTCACAGGTGGGTAACAAGGTGTCGGCAAGTGTTAAAATGCTTTGTGAAGTATTTGCCAGGGATGGTGATGGTCATGACATTGAGAGGTTCTGGATAGATATCCCCAATTTAATGCCTGTATATAAGCACATGCCAAACCTACAAGGTTAAGATGAGCCCAGGTTTATACATGGTAAATCGCCAGCCGTATTGTTGAAAGTTGAGAAGATGGAAGTAAGAATTTTGAGGTACCTTTTCCCATAAGACTGAACAAAAGTTGTTACCAGCTAATTTCCTGGTAGGTACAGCCCATGGGTCCTGTGGACTCAAGTCCATCCCACAGGCCAATGTCAGGAAGCTATTTTTTCTGGTACATGAGTCCGTATTTGTTATTTTGATTACTACTTGATGTATTTGTGCAGCTAAAAGAAAGTCTTCGTCCCTACTCATTGCATTCAATTTTTTTTTAAAAGTGTTGCTCTACCCTGGTTCCCTAAACTGAAATGCAAGCCTTGTGAATTCAAATGAGGAACTTTAATCAAAGCAGAAAACTTTGATTCAAAAATAAATTTTGGAAATGTAAACATAAGCATAATTTTACCAGTTTTTAAAAATAAACATTTCTAAGTACTGTAGTCTTAGCCACCAACTGAAAACTGTCTTTAACATCATTTAAAACGTTCTGTTTCTTTCTCTGCTCTGTCATTAGGTAAGTTATCTTCAATTCCAGATAACAGAAATGCAGCGGTATGACAGTGAGGGAATTATTTTCTGATAACGTTTCCAGGATGATCATAATCAACTCGGGGAATAGGCATTTGGAAGCCCTCCCGGGTGGGAAGGAGGGACTTTCACTCATTCTTGGTGTCATTCAGACCTTTGCCCTGGACCTCACCCTGCAAAATCCCCGTCACGTCTTTTTCCCTCCTTCTGGATTCAAAATAAAGCTTTGTAGCCAAAATATTCACTGACAGATGGCTCGTTTCATTGCTGTAATGTCAGCCTCTGGGTCTCGGAGGGGATGATTCCAGGAATAGAAAGTGGAGCACGTACAGCAGTGGATGCGTAGCAGAATCTAACACAAGCAGGGGTCCTTCAGTCATCAGTGGAATGAAAAAGTTCTCTTCCAAGTTCATGGAGCAACAGGGAGCAGCCCCTCTTCCCTCTCAATATGACAATTCCTGCATAGACCAAGGCATGGGTTCAGTCCTCCTCTCAGCCTGATCAGCTTGGGGATTTTTAACCTGTTCCTCAATTTTCTCATAAGTGAAATGGGCATCATAATAGTACTTATTTTCTAAGATTCTTGTGGGGTCTAAATGACATAAGAAAAGAACTTAGCTGAATGCCCAGACTTAGCTAAACATTCAATAAATGTTACTGTTACTTTCTTCTCACTGTTAACTTGGTTTTGTATGAAAGAACAATGTATACTATGACATAAGACAAGATGCACAGGCTGGGTGCGGTGGCTCACGCTTGTAATCCTAGCACTCTGGGAGACCGAGGCGGGAGGATCACTCAAGGTCAGGAGTTTGAGACCAGCCTGAGCAAGAGCGAGACCCCATCTCTACTAAAAATAGAGAGAAATTAATTGGCCAACTAAAAAATATATAGGAAAAATTAACCGGGCATGGTGGCGCATGCCTGTAGTCCCAGCTACTTGGGAGGCTGAGGCAGAGGATTGTTTGAGCCCAGGAGTTTGAGGTTGCTGTGAGCTAGGCTGACGCCACGGTACTCTAGCCCGGGGTAACAGAGTGAGACTCTGTCTCAAAAAACAAAAAAACCAAGATGCACAACACAGAAAGCCCACTAATGGAAATGGCTTTTCTTACAATTCCTGATGCAGAGGGGACTTAGACTAAATTAGACTAAAGCCAGTATTATATTGTGTTGCTATGGAATCAGGGGATTTTCCCACTGAAACAAACCTTAAGACAATTAATTGTTCTTTTCACAGTTGAGGTTTCTAAAGCAAAGAGAGTTTATGACTTTTCCCGAGTCACATCTAAGAAGCTCCCCTGATAAAATGTTGCATGTTGCGCATTATAATAGGTTCCAAATTTCAGTTTTTGTCTGCTTCCCTTTTTGAGAAAAATGTATGAATTCTTCCCTCACTTGCATTTATAAAGGTATGATTTATGAAGATCCTGTTTTCTTCTAACTTGGCATATCCTCATCTTTCCCTAGAGGTCTGTGTTTGTGCCGCTGTTTTCCAGTTTGTCTGTTTGTCTTGGCATCACTGCCTCACCATTTGGCACCTGACTCAACACGGTTTTACCACCGCTATCCAAACAGTACCACCCCATCTGAGAGCATTTCACAACTGCACGTCTCTGCTCCACGCCTCTGCCTGGGTCCGTTTTCTGTTGCGTTACCCATCCCCATCTGCTCCCAAAGAATGGCGGCAGGGAGTGACAGTGCTTCCCATAGTGTGTTACAATCTTGACCTGTATTTAGGTTTAGTCACTGCCTATCACTGAATTCCTAACTTTTTACTTTAAGATTCTTTCCAGGCCGGGCCCGGTGGCTCACGCCTGTAATCCTAGCACTCTGGGAGGCCAAAGCGGGAAGATTGCTCAAGGTCAGGAGTTTGAAACCAGCCTGAGCAAGAGCGAGACCCCGTCTCTACTAAAAATAGAAAGAAATTAATTGACCATCTAAAACTACGTAGAAAAAATTAGCCAGGCATGGTGGCACACTCCTGTAGTCCCAGCTACTCAGGAGGCTGAGGCAGAAGGATCGCTTGAGCCCAGAAAGTTTGAGGTTGTTGTGAGCTAGGCTGATGCCATGGCACTCTCGCTGGGGCAACAGAGTGAGACTCTGTCTCAAAAAAAAAAGATTCTTTCCAAACTAAAAGTCACACAAAGATAATCAGATTCATATTTTCTGAAATATCCTCATAAAGCTCCTCTTTTATGAGTAATTTGGGCTTCATACCATTTATGGTTCAGCATTGGGTGCCAGAATCTTTACATATATTACTTTTAATTGTTATAATAGCCCTTTGTGTTTATAAATGCTATTATCCCCATTTTACAGATGTAGAAACTGAGAATCGGGGAATTTAAGTAGCTTCTCCCAGAGTCCACAAAAAGTGGCTGCCATTCCGGTTAAGCCAAGATGCCCAAGAGCATCCTTTGAAGGACATGACAGTTATTCTCAAATGTGAGTGTGCGTAAAAGTTATCTGGTATGATTATTGTTATAAAAAGTGTACCCCGGAGAGTCCATTTCCCAAATTCCAAGCGCCATGCCCCAGACTCTGACACAGTGGGTGGACCCAGGCCCGGCCTCTTCCCCAGGCCCTCCTGGAGATGCCGCAGCCAGCCATCTGTGCGAACCCAGCTCAGGAGAGCCGCAGCTTGGCTCTGCATTCCCAGCTATGCACCAGCTCCAAACAAAGCACTGCGTTGCCTCCTTTTCATCTCCCTAAAACCATAAATTAACCAAGTGCTGACATTCACTTTTGTAACTAAACCTAAAGCTCAGTGGGGTTTTCCAGAATTCAGGTTTTGTTGAAGGCGGAATTCTAGCCTGGGGATTGATAGAACTGGTTTCTCTGTCTCTTTCTTGCACTGATTACATTTGATAAAATAACCTCATTGTGTCTCCTTCTTCTCCTCTGTAAATGGAATGTGAAAAGTCACATCACAACACACCATGGAAGACTCTAAAGAGGAAACATGTGACCAGGAGAGAAGCATGCAAAGCTCCAGGCAGAGACCATGGTGTGAGCCCTTAGATCAAATTACTCTCTTATACGTGTTGGACATGTTGTTTTTATCATGATTGCCATTTACTTCACAAAACACAAGGGGTAACACATTTGGTTGGAATTTGTGAGACTTGAATGCAGTATCTTGCAGTGCACAGGTTTTACGCTCTTGAGAAAGTTATTTAACTCTATCTATACATCTCATTTTTTTTCTCCATGTGTGAAATGGGAATAATAATAGTAATACTATTATCAATCTCATGAGATTCTGTCACTTAATGCTTTGTGTAAATGAACTCTTACAAATTGCTCAGCCCAAACATTGTCATTCTCAATAGCATGGCTTCAAATTGTTGATAATATCAGCACATTCATTCTTAAGTGCCTGCTATATGTGATGCAACACTGGGTGCTACAAAAGACAAATATGCCATTGTCCCTGCTCTTAGGAAAGTTACATTCAAGTAAATGAGATACTCTTAGATGACATGCAGAGCAACTGACTTGGGGGATTTTCACAGTGTATTGTTAAAGGGGAAAAGACAAAAACAGAAAAGTGTATGTCATATGATCCTAGTTCTTAAAACAACTTTAAAACAATGACCAAGTCTCCCATATTTTTATATGTGTACATTATACATACACATATAAAAATATGTATATATTTACATAATATATAATTTTTACTAAATATATGTATAGTTAATATAGGTTGTTTTGAACAGAGAACAAGGAAATAAAGAAAAGGGGAGTAGCAAGAAAAAAGCACAAATAAATAATGGTTTAAAAACTTGGCTGGTCCGATGGTAGTGGGTTATCAGAACTTATTAACATTAGTGTCACTAAAGTTGGTATTCAACCGCCTACTGCTAAATTTGACTGGCAAAACAAAACAAAACAAACAAACTTTAGGCAATTGCTAACTGGAAGCAAAAACAATTGAATCTTAAGATGCAAGAGCCAGCTGGAATCCTAGCACTTTGGGAGGCTAAGGTGGGAGGAATCACTGGAGGCCAGGAGTTCAAGACCAGCCTGAGCAACGTAGCAAGACCTTGCCTCTACAAAAATTTTTTAAAAAAATATTAGCCAGGCATGGAGGGTAGGACTATAGTCCCAGCTACTGGGGAGGCTGAGGAAGGAGAATCACTTGAGCCCAGAAGTTTAAGGCTGCAGCGAGCTATGATCACACCACTGCAATTGTAACACAATGGTAAGGAAAAAAAAAGAAACCTTACAGGAATGTCCATGATAAAAAGAGCATGTGTGATATGACCCCATTCAAATAAATTTGTATCTATATATGTGTGTGCATATTATATATATATGTATAAAGCAATTCATGAAAACAGTCAAAATACTAAAGTGGCTATATCAAGGTAGTGAGATTTAAGTGATATTAACTCTTCTGTATTGTTATACTCTTTCTTATAATAACAAATGTGATTTATAATAACTAAAAACATTTTAGGAAGAAGGGAATATACTTTGCCATATATATTTATTATTGTACATGATGTATTGTTTTATTTCATCTTTTTCAAATTGTCTCTAACAGGTATGAATTATTTGTAAATAGGAAAAAAATATATTCTTTAAGCAGATATTTTCAGTAATCATAAAATGCAATGGAACAGAGTTCATCTAAATAGGCCAAAGCTCCTTCAGTTACCCAAATAAAGTGCACAATGAGCTTGTTTTGCCAGGAAAAAAATGCAGTTACTGGACCCTTTTTTTTCCTTCTTTGTTTTCCTTCTGTAGACGTTTTCAATTATGTAAATCCTAGATTTGTTGAAAGCATCTCGTCTTTGAAAAACTTTCCAATATGGTTTTACTTATGTTTTTCCAACTCATTATTTTCTACAACTCAACATGTACAAAACTGTTCTCATTATCTTCTCTTCCACTTCAACCCACGTCTCTTCCCATCTCCCTTTCAAGAGGAATATCACCACCACCCTCCCTGGATTCCTTCCTCTCCTGAGGCCTTCTGCAGACAATGAGTCAATCATTTCTAGAGATGCTACATCCTAATATCCGATCTCTCCTTACCACATCTCTTCTTCTCCATAGCTATTGTCCTCATGGTCCTCCCTAAATTGCAATAATTATCTTTAAATCAGCCCCTCTGACTCCACTTTGAAATTTTGATCAAGTAACTACAGAGAAGAATATCCAGACATTTTTACAGTTGTGAATTGTCTGCCTAGATTCACTTCCTTGAAAGAACCAGCCTCCCCCAAAACATGCTGTCTTAGGGACTATCAGTCACAGTACCCTCACTCCCATGATATTACAAGCCAGGCAGTAAGGGAGCCCCCCTACTTAAGCTCAATCACTGGGTCAAGGATTCAGAGACGGGCTTATGATAAGAGAAGCATCAGGCATCCTGTCCCAGGTCCTTTCTGCTAGAGTTGGAGGAAAAACTCTCTCTTGCTTCTGGTGGGTTGCAGATTAATATAGCCAACTTCTCTGTAAGACTTATTTCCTTGAAACTTTCTAGGAAAGGTCTAGTGTCGAGACACAGCAAGAGAATTATTTTAGCTATCTTATAAATAGGCATAGGTCTTCATCTACTTTAGGAACCAATTCTAATTTTAGAAAGGTAACCAGGTTAAGTGGTGCTTTGTGATAATTTCTACTTTATTGTCCGTGTCGTGGTTCCAAAAAAGGGAAGCTATTAATTTAAAATACGATTTTCAACTAGGCTATAAATGTCTTTATGTTTTTATACCCTACATTATAGGATTGCAATAACAATTGTCAATTTTTCTGTTCTTTTTCTTGATTAATAACATGCACAAAAATTACACATATCTTAAGTGTATAGCTCAATGCATTTTCCCAACTGAACACAACTTTGGTATTGTACATTTTTTATGTACATAACTAAATATTAAGATATCTAAGATCAGGACCATGTTTTTACTTCTCACAACACCTGGCTCAATCCTAGGCCCAAAGGTAATGCCCAATGATGTTTTCATTTTCCTTCATCTACCAGACAGTCATTTTGTACCAGAAAGTCATTGGGTAGAAAGGTGGAAAGGCTACTCCAGCATAAATTCATTTAAAACAATAATCATACTAATCTCTAGCAATTATCAAGTGCTTATAGGTACTATTATTATTTCTGTTTTATAGATTAGGAAACTAGTGGGGAGAGAGTTAAAATTTAACTGAGATCAAATAGCCAATAAATTGAAGTGCAAGATCCCAAGATAAAACTTAATTTCCAAAAAATAATTTAAGCCATCTAGTCCCTCCACTCTGATAATTATCTTTTTCTTTGAGACTGAGAAAAAACTTAGCAATCTTTCTTCAGACCAAAGAATAAAACATATTTTTTTTTAATTAACATAAGTGATGATTCAACCTTGGAAGAAGAAAGCAGTTGAGTGAACTCTAATACCATTTAAAATTCTGCAAAGAAAATAAGCAAGACCACATACTATAAGTGACAGATTGACTTTTTGTTTGTAGGCATCTCTCATTCTTCCTGGATCCAGATCCCTTCTGTAGCACTAGCTTCTTTTGCATATTGTTGCTCATATGTAATCTCTATGATCCTTAATTTAGGAGCTCTTCCTGCTGGGTGGGATGGTATGGCAGCAGCTTACCTCTCGTCTCTTGAAATGCCTGTCATTTTATTATAAGAAGATAGACAAGAAAGTGAGATTGTCCTTGAGGCCACTGAGAAGATTCCAACCAAAAAACTCACAAAATCACATTTATTCAAATTGTTTAGAGTAAGGAAATTGTTTGGATTTTTGGATTACATGTTTAAAATAATCCAAGACTTTTTACCTGGATATGTAGCTTGAAAAACCTGTAGATACTACTGAGAGATTTTGGGGTAACTTCTATGTTCTAACTCATATTTTATTGTGAATTTTTCCACTAAAAAATAAAAAACAAGGCCCGGCATGGTGGCTCACGCCTGTAATCCTAGAATTCCGGGAGGCCGAGGTGGGTGGATTGCTCAAGCTCAGGAGTTCGAGACCAGCGTGAGCAAGAGCAAGACCCCGTCTCTACTAAATATAGAAAAAAAAAAAAATTAGCCAGGCACGGTGGTGCAAGCCTATAGTCCCAGCTACTGGGGAGGCTGAGGCAGGAGGATCGCCTGAGCCCAGGAGTTAGAGGTTGCTGTGAGGTAGGCTGATGCCACGGCACTCTAGCTGGGGCAACAGAGTGAGACTCTGTCTCAAAAAAAATAAATAAATAAAAAATAAAATAAAATAAAAAACAAACAGTAGGCATTAGGGATTTGGTAACCACCTTTGGTTATAGTTCTACTTAATATAGCTAAGATGAAGAAAGAAAATTTTATTGACACTTTAAATATAATCAAAGTGAATAAAGTAATATATATACTAATGTGATGTCTCTGCCATGTAATGCCCTAAGTAGTACAATGGAATTGAGGAATTGACATATGTTGATTCTGAACTAGTAGAGATGACACATGAAAAATATGTAGATTGTGAATATGTAGGTAAGGAAGATATTATAGAATTTTAAAATTTTGAAATTCCCTTATAACTTAAGCTATGCATCACTTTGGCTTTAAAAGCAAAAGTAATCTAAATATTTAATAAATTATCTTTATAAAGTAAGATTTCCATTATTATGACTAAAAAGTATGGCAGTTGTGAAAGATAGTGATTACATAATCAATTTTGGGGAAAAATATGGCTTTAACCTTTAACAACTGTCTCTTGCTCTTTCTATCCCAAAACAACTCTATCAATGAATGTCTTTCAAATAAAGTGGTAGCAACCACAGCAGCCTTACCAGTCTGTAGTTGTTTTAATAACTTAATGATCTGAAGAACAATGAAAGGATGATAATTCCATTAGATATCAGCCCAAGCTGCTCTGCATGAAGCCCTATAAACTACCAGGAAAGTTTCTATGTTTTCTCCCATAATATAGTATTCTCTTAACAAATGTTCTTGGGGAATTAGATTGAGAAGAGGGCAGAAATGAGTCTGAAATTCCATGAAAGACTTGTATGGTAATAAAATTTTGGAACTGGAAGGGACCCTAGAAGTCACCTTATCTAACTTCCTCATTTTACAAATGAAGGAACTGAGGCTCAGAGAAGTCCAACTACTCACCCAGAATAGTTACGTTCACAGTAAAATCATAATCCTAACCATTGTCTACAGACTCTTAAGAATACGTGACTAACAATTTTAAGCAGAGACTGTATATAAGCAAGGTGCTGAGTGCTTTACATGAATGTTTACTGCTCTATGAAATTGCTGGTATCACCATCTCCATTTCATCCCAAAGGCTCTAGCCAAAAGGAAGCGTAAATGAGAAATAGACCATTCTTTGCAGAAACAAAAGCCGAACTTCTAATCATCTCAGACACTAAAATGGGATTAATGCGATCCTCTATCTCTAGTGCTTCTGGCTGCCTGCCAGTAGCCAAAGTCAATCCTCTCTAAGAGGAGATAATATCTTAGGCTTCAAATTATTTTTACAATTTTTGAATCATTGGCTAGCATGTACACATAAATAACCAGACTACGAGGAGGCAAGATGACATGACCACAAATCCTGAGAAACAATAGACAATAGAAACAGAGTTGAGGAGAATCAGACCAATGTTCAAGGAAATAAGAAAGAAGACTGGGGACTTTGGCAGAGAACAGGAAACTACCAAAGTAAATTCTGGAACTGAAAACTACCTTAACCAAAATATCACCTCAATGGAGATCGTCTAGCTGATGAGAAAATTAGAAAACTAGAATATAAGTCAGAAGGAAATATCCAGATGAAGGACAGACACATAAAAGGATAGAAAATAAAGGAAATAATCCGAGACATAGAAGATACCATGAGAAGCTCTAATTCTTGTTATTGACGTTCTGGGGAGGAGAGAGAAAATGGAGCAGAAGCAATGTTTAAAGATAAAAACATTAAGAATTTCCAAAACTGACCAAAGACATAAAGATTGAAGAAACTCTATGAATTCCAAGAAAGATAAATAAAAAGTAAATCACAGAGGTACTTAGTAAAAAAACTACTGAAATCCAAAGACAAAGAGAAAATGTTACAAGAGCCAGACGAATAAAAAGATAGCTTGCCTTCACAACAGCACCTGCAACATGGGAACCCACAGGGCAAGAGAATGTCTTTCAAGGACTGAAGGAAAATAACTGTCAACCTGTATCCAGGGGCATATGCTTTAAAAAAATTGAAAAAATACATTTTCAGACAAACCAAAACTGAGAAAAATCACCATAAGCAGACTGCACTAATGAATACTAAAAGACATTCTTTAAGTAGGGTCACAATGAATCAAAGCTACGTGTTTTAATTTCTAGATCAATCACCAAATAAAAGAATAGTAAAAGAACATATAGCCACCATGCTAACAGCAAATAGATGATGAAGATAAGAAAGAAGAGGAGAAAGAACATAGATGAGGTGGGATAAGAAGAAATTAAACATTAAAAAGGTGGATTTAAATCCAAGGATATCAGTAATTACCTTAATATAAAGGTACAAAATCTTCTAATTAAAATAGAAAAATTATCATGAGGAATATTTAAAAACAGTAATATTCTGTTTTAACATGTACAAGATACAGAAAAGTGGAAAGTAAGAATATTTAAAATAATATGCCCTGCAAAAATAAGTTTTGGTCAGAACGCTAAATATGATGTGCTAGCTGGTGAGTACCCAGAAACCGCCTGTCAGTCATAAAATCAACTTCCACTCATTGGGAATAAAGGAAGAGTGAGCGATCACAAATGGCCCCAAATCATGGTTAAACAAAATTAATCTAAACAAATCTGGTCTCAGTATAGAACAGAACTCTGTATTAAGCATTAAGCAAAGCCCAGGTAGGTAAAGACAACCAGTCACAAGTTAAAACTGACATCCATAATTTAGAGCACATTTTCCACTCTGCAAATATCAGGACCAAACTATGTAGCAATAATCTTTTAAAAGTTTAGGTGCTAATTGATCAACCCTTAAGCGTACATATGTAAGTAACATTTATTGGATGTTGGGCAGGTGGGAGGGGGAGGTGGGGATGGGTAAATTCACACCTAATGGGTGCAGTGCACACTTTCTGGGGGATGAGCACACTTGTAGCTCTGACTCAGGCGGTGCAAAGGCAATATATGTAACCAAAGTGTTTGTACCCCGGTAATATTCTGAAATTTAAAAAACTAATCAAAAAAATAGAATTAACAAATATCACACAACTTTCTTCATGAAAAACTATCAAAGAAGTGATTACTATGGATGTCAGGATAGTCTTTAACTCTGGGGCAGAAGGAACTAGTGGTTGATGAGGACACATGAGCACTTTCTGGGGTACTGGCACTGTTCTGGGCTCTTTTATTTTCTTCTTGTTTTCCAGGCTGGAGTGCAATGGCCAGATCACACAGCTCACTGTAACTTCAACTTCTTGGTCCCAATTGATCCTCTTGTCTCAGCTTCCCAAATAGCTGGGATTACAAGTGTGTACCACTACTGCCTGGTTAATTTTTAAATCTTTCTGTAGAGACCCAGTCTTACTATGTTTCCCAAGCTGGTCTCAAACTGGCCTCAGTAATCGGCTGCCTCGGCCTCCTAAAATGCTGGGATTACAGGCGTGAGCCATCATGCCTGGCTCTGTTCTGTTTCTTTATCCAGAGGGTAGTTTCATGGGTTTCTCTATTATAATAATTAATCTGTACTGCATATTTAATATTTTATATATATTTAATATTTTACATAAATGCATAATTATATGTTTATTTATACTAATACATAAATATTCAACGTTGCTATCCTTTACAAAAAACACAAGAGCCATTTTCTTGACTGTGCTCCTCTTTTCAAATATTAGAGTGGGATCAAGTTAGGCTAAGAAGAGTCCCAGAGATCACGCTCACCACCCCTGCCTGCCCTGCCTCATTGCATCCTCCATGCTCATGGCCATGTGACACCTCAATCCTCGTGTCACTAAAGCCACCAGGTCACATTGATGGGTTTCTATGCAATTCCAAACAATAGGTTCCTTTTAATACATAGTTTTCCCTGATCCATAGTAATTTTTACATTATCATAAATATCCACTAAAATTATTTCTATCTCTAAACCAACAGAACCAGGTAATGCCCCCATGATACCCAGAATAAAGATAACATTTGCTTAAGCAGAGCGAGCTTTCCAGCAGTACAATGCTAAGCCACTAAGCAAAGCAACAGGTAGGTAAAGACTAAGTGATGGTTCATATTAAAGAAATAATGTCAATCGGCTGTTGAACATTCACTATGTTCCAGGCATTATGCTTATCTCGTATCTCACAACGGCCTCTGCCTTAGAGTTGTTTTCCCAGTTTTACAGATAAGGAAACTGAAGCTTATGGAACTTAAAGGTGACACTGTCACTTGCATGCAGAGGCAGGATTTGAGCACAGGTCTTCTCAGCTAGGAGTTAATTTAAAACTTCCTCACACAGGAAGCTGCTAGTGACAATGATCCAACATGAAGCTATGACACGGTGAAGGGGGAAATAGTGGTTTTTTCCAAAACCTGTGTCTATGAGGGTGTTACATAGGCAATGTATCTAAATTCCATTATGGAATGAAATAAAAACCAAAGAGCATGGGAAGTGGCCCTCTTTCAGGAACAACAGTCATGAGGCAACACCCTTAGAACCCCCCAATAAAGGTCCCACCTTTTAATTTTCTTTTTAGTTTTCCATCTGTGCTCCTGCAAGAGTGAAATTGAAGGAGGGATATATGTACAATTTCCAAACACCCCCATTTCCAACAAACCCAAATTCCTTATCTAAAGGCCCTAGAATATCTCCTTGTATGATCTCCTTATTTTTATTTTATTCATTTGGTTCTATTGCATTCTATATCAAAGCAATAATTCTGAGCCTCTCTTTCAAGTCTCTAAATCTCGTTGCCTTTACTGAATTTCTTCTCACTTTATTCTGATGTCTTCATTTTTATGGTCCATCCTACCTCTATTTTCTTCTGTGGTTGTGAACTTTGTAAATAACTCTGTCCCTGCCCCTTTGAATGTTATAAATTCTTCTGCCTCTATCATTTTTATTTTTCTGCCCTTCTGACTGGCACAGCTAAAATAAACTTCATATTTACATGATAGAAAACATCTATACAATATCTTTCATATGTTTTTGTCAAAGACATGCAAAGATATATTTCTTAATTCATGGATTTATTTGAGGTTGAAATTATAGTGTTTATTATAGAATGCAGATTAATTGTATAGATTCACTGACATTTAATTACATATCAAGCAGTCATTTTTTTTAAATAAATCACCAGAAAATGAATTATAAATAAATGGCAAGTATACAAAAACCTCACATAATAATTATCATTATGATTATGATCATTTTTGATATTGTTGTCACTTTGATAATGATAAAGATAATGATGATGATGATGATGGTTATGATAAATCTATGAATTAAATGTCACTATAACTGTGTACATACACAAAAACCCATGTTTTCCCAAGTGATAGTTGATAGAACAAACCTACAGTGATGGTTAGACTACAGTCAGGCCGCTAATACTGTTTTTTGCACAGACCCTTACTTAGTGATTTAGAATTCATTGTATTTCCAAAGGCATGGCCAGATGCCAATCAATGCATAAAGAATGCCAAAGAAGAAAAATACAACAAGTGCCATGAGAGATTATCAAGTATCAACATATTTTTCTATTGCCAACTTCTGCAAAGTTGAAAAGTAATTCCCATTACACCTTGAATTGCAGATAATCTAGGTTTACATTTACTTACATAACTGCTTTTGTCAGACTGCTCTGTTATTACCATTTATTGTTTATGGAATGCCAACAGGATTTTAAGACATTGTCCATATCTGTTGAGTCATGCACAATCTGGAAAGCACAAACAAGATGAGACATAAAAACCCAGGAGTGGGTGGGAGCATTAAGGACCTGTTTTCTTTTTTGTTTGTTTCTACGCTGCTTTCTTAGATGACAGAGAACAAAAGCATCCCTGTCCTTGATCAAAGATGGAAAGGAGGAAAAAGCAGAAAATGTGGCCAAAGTCAGGACTTGTCAAAGAAACAGAAAAAATTGCCTTAATTCATTTATAACAATTCTAGCTTTAGTAAGAATAAAAAAGGGATATTGTTCTCTTAAGTCCCAGAAAGAAAAAAGAAGTCTAAGAAATGAGTTTGTGAAGTCAAACAATTTAAGAAAATTACTTGAGGAAGAATAGCTAAGATTTGCTTTGAAGCTTGATCAGTTAAATTTTACTGGTGCTCTCTTTTTACAATTAAAAATACTTCATTTATATTCACTTGCCATTAATTTGGTCCAATAACCCTGTTGGTCATCCTTAGAATAAAGACAACTAATAATAAAATTATGATAGAAGTGAGAAATACATATTGTGGCCCACACATCATTTTCAATACTAGAGGATATACTACAGATTGAGTAAGATCCAGGACTCTGGAGTCAATCTGTTTGGGTTCAAATCTTGGCTCTGTCACTTATTAACTGTGTGACTTTAGGCAATTTACCTAACCTTTCTGTGTCTCAGTTTCCTTATCTATAAAATATGGATAATAATAGTATCTACCCCATAGGGTTGTTGTAAAGATTACATTAGTTAATAAATGGAAAACATTTAGAACAGTGCCTTCTATTAACATGTATTAGGCACCATTTATGTGTTTGGTGGCGGTGTTTGAAAGGCATTTTCAGAAAGATACTTGATTAATTATAATGCTCATTTCTGGCTTTAAAAATATTCATAAAGCTAGGAATAGAAAAAAATGATCTTAATTTGTATCAGTTTAGAATACCTCTGGTGGAAAGTAACAGAAACCCCTGTGAATGGTGGTTTAAGCTATGATAACATTTTGTGTTTATTTTACAAGAATTTTGGAATCAGTCTCAGAACTGGGTCAGGGAACCAAAAATATAACCCAGGACTCAAGTTCATGCTAGCTTTGCATTCTGACTGTGCTTAGCTGTCTGCTCTTGACTCCCATGCTTGTTGCTTAGAATCAGGAGGGTTGTCACAGCTCTGGGCATCAGGAATGGAAGTGGAGAAAGGAGAGTGTGAGGTCTCCTCCCACATGTGCATTGATACCTGTCCCTCAAGAGGACTCACGTTATCTCTCCCTTTAACACAGGAAGTAGGTAGCTGGTTTTCCAGCATCTGCAGTGGGATGCCACAGAATAGCGGTTGAGTGAGCCCACTGGCAGTATCTGTTAGTTTGACAAAGAGACCCTATCAGAAACCAACAGCAAATGTCACACATATGGTGAGACGCTCAAAGTATTCTAATTAAAGCTCAGAACAAGCAAAGTCTGCTCATTCACAGTTGTGCTTCAGTGTTTTTATGGAAGTTCTAAACAATGGCCATAAGCCAAGAAAATCAACTGCAAATTTTAGATCTGAAATTTAAATTACCTATCCGGTACAATGCATACTACTTGGGTGACGGGTCCACTAAAAACCCAGACTTCACCACTATGAAATTCAGCCATGTATCAAACAACAACCTTATCTATTGACATTTTTAAAAAAGAAAGAGAAAAAAAAAGAAACTAAATAAAATTAAAATCCAATTCCTCAGTCTCACTAGCAATATTGGAAATGCTCAACCACCACATGAGGCTAGTGGCTACCATATTGGACAACAGATAGAGAATATTTCCATCATCTCCAAAAGTTTGATTTGACAGTGCTATAGTTTGGAGGGAAAGTTACCAGTCTCTATCAACCTTTAAAACATGAACATTTGTTGGATGCATAATAATCTGTGCTACTGAAATACACAAGTGTACAAAAATATACTTGCAAAATGGCAGCAATGTTAGCAGTACTCAAAAACTGATATACGTCCAACTACAGAGGGAGAACTTAATAAAAGATAACATGTTCATATTATAACATATCATGCGACTATTTAAAAGAATGAGGAGCTTCTGGACAGCTGAGTGCGTGGAGGGTCCTGGGTGGTGGCACACCTAGAAAGGGCATGGAAGCTCCGAGCCCCTTCTCCCTTACCTTGCTCTACACATCTCTTTCATCTTGACATAGATGACAAAATTTAAAAATATATGCTAAGCTATGGTTTCATATGACCAAAACTAAAATAACAAGATTGAGTGGGAGGAAAAAAGAGTGACATAGATCTATATATGTTCATAAGAATGCTCCCATATACTGTTGATTCAAGCAAGTTATGTATCACATGTGCAGTATGATCCCATTTTAATTCTAAATGTATTTCATATTATTTGTATAAATATGTATATGTATATTTGCATACGTTTCATGACTGGGACCAGGGAAAATTGAGTGAGATGCCTGGGGCATAAAACATAAGGCACTCACTCTCAGTGCCTCCTTAACTTTTACACCTTAGATTCCTTACTTGCTGGACTCTACTGACAGCTCTGACATGTTTGCATGCATGGACATAGAAAAATGTTTGAGAAGAATAACACATGAGTAAAGGAGTATTTTAATTTTGATTAAATTTTAATTTTAATCTGTTCACCTCTATGTCATTTGATTTTTTTTTTTTTTTAAGGTAGACTGTGACCTGGCTGGGCATGGTGGCTCACGCCTATAATCCTCCCACTCTGGGAGGCCAAGGAGGGAGGATCACTTGAGGTCAGGAGTTCGAGATCAGCCTGAACAAGAGTGAGACCCCATCTCTACTAAAAATAGAAAGAAATTAGCTGGGCAATTAAAAATAGAAAAAAAACAATCAGCCAGGAGTGGTGGCGCATGCCTGTAGTCCCAGCTACTCAGAAGGCTGAAGCAGAAGGATGGCTTGAGCCCAGGAGTTTGAGGTTGCTGCGAGCTAGGCTGATGCCTCAGCACTCTAGCCCGGGCAACAGGGTGAGACTCTGTCTCAAAAAAAAAAAAACAAAAAAACAATGTGACCTGAAGCAAGTCATTGAATGAGGCCTCTACCCAAGGGACCCATAGAGACCACAGCAGCAATGAAAGACCTGCTTTAGCCTGGGGATCCCTTCTAGTGAACAAATGTTAATATTTGAGCTGGCATTAGTATTTTCAGTTCCACAGCATTTCTAAGGATTTTCATTTATTTTACTCATTCTCTGACTCTTTGAACAGAGGAAATACTACCAGCACTCTTATTGTATAAATAATCATACTACCTCCTATTTGGTTTTTTTGTTGTTTGTTTTGGGGGTTTTGGGAGGATTTTTTTTTTCTTTTTTTTTTTTTTTGAGACAGGGTCTTGTTCTGTCACCCAGGCTAGAGTGCTGTGGTGTCATCATAGCTCACAGCAACGTCAAACTCCTGGGCTCAAGCAATCCTCCTGCCTCAGCCTCCCAAATAGCTGGTACTACAGGTGTGTGCCACCACATCCAGCTAATGTTTTTTTTTTTTTTTCTTTTCTTTTCCTTCTTTTTGTGGAGATGGGGTCTCTCACTCTTGCTCAGGCTGGTCTTGAACTCCTGGCCTCAAGCAATTTCCCCCCCCCCCCACCCTGGCCTTCCAAAGTGCTAGAATTACAGGTGTGAGCCACAGCACCCAGCCCTATTTGTATTTTTTCACATTATATTCACAGTGATTATTAGTAATAGCTCTTTCAGGTTACAGTTTCTGTATAATTATCATGCAATTAACTGAGCAAAATTTAATGACTCTTTGAAAACATAGAAAGTCGTCAATTATTTGCCAAATATTTACAGTAGCTCAGCTCAGTGGTCTATGTATAGATATTGCTGCTAATCATGGAATTTCCAACATAAACAAGAGTGACTTCAGTCTTTTTCATTCAAAGTCTCTTTGTCTCTTCTGATCAATGTTCAGGCCTTTGTTGTTGTGTTTTTTTCAATTTTTCAGCTTTACATGATTATTTCTAATGAGACTTAATAACTTTATTTTTTCAGAAGACTATGTCTGCTGTATCCTGTTATCTTTAGTAATTAAAGCTAAAAATCAGCTTAGCTTTATTTTAGTTTATATACTTTCCATATCAGAAGTCTGCAACTTAAGATAAAGAGTAGGAAATGTGCCCTATGTTTTATACTGATAATAAACTAACACAGTCCTCTTACTATTTATGTATTATCTCCATGTGGTGTGAAATATTTCCATTGTGTTTTGTTGTTTTTCAAAAATAGGGCTAATAGTTTCCTTTCTTGTTTTAAAACCTTTCAAAGCTGCCCATAAAAAATCCAACCCATAATTCCACTATCCAGATTTACAGTTATAAATTAGTAAATGAGTGACATAAATTAAGAAACATATTTCAAAATGCAGATTATCTCATTTTTCTTTCCCCACTGTAATTTTTAAAGACAAATGCAGTGTCTCCAAATCCTCTGCTGTCACTCCAGCATATCACAACAGTCAGTTCACAGAAGAGTGAAAGCTTTGCCTAAGTCAGCCAGCTGCTTGTTCCCCGTGATGCCAAACAATGGATTTGGTCATTTTTCCTAATGACTTGATCAACTTTGGTAACATGAAAATACTGATAGTTCTGTAGAAATTAAAGTTAAGATGATATCAATCTGACACAAAAAGAATGTCAGAGCAGCCAAGATGGCTGACTGGAGACAGCGTTTGTCAGATCGTCCTGCCTGGAAGGTGGTATATTGGACTAAGGACAATGGAGAGCAATTGCAGCCCAGGTGTGGATTACAAGGAGAGACAACAGGGCCGGGTGCTGTGGCCCACGCCTGTAATCCTAGCACTCTGGAAGGCCGAGGCGGGTGGATCCTTTGAGCTCAGGAGTTCGAGACCAGCCTGAGATAGAGCGAGACCCCCGTCTCTACTAAAAAAAATAGAAAGAAAGTAATTGGCCAACTAAAAATATATATAGAAAAAATTAGCCGGGCATGGTGGCACATGCCTGCAGTCCCAGCTATTCGGGAGGCTGAGGCAGGAGGATCGCTTGAGCCCAGGAGTTTGAGGTTGCTGTGAGCTAGGCTGAGGCCACGGCACTCTAACCTGGGCGACAGAGTGAGACTCTGTCTCAAAAAAAAAAAAAAAAAAACAAGGAGAGACAACAGAGACATCTGGGGACCCAACCAAGAAAAATGGCAAAGCTGAGAAAGAAGAAGACAGAGAGAAGACAGCAGTGCAGACCAAAGCCAGAGAGGCTTGGAGCACAGTGAAAGGGTAAGGAGGACTTCCCCTCCCCCACCTAGGTACCTTCAGTGAAAAGCAGGACACAAAATATATTGGAGGTTCTTCTATCCTCCACAAGCTCAAGCATGGCAGCTAAATGGGAATAGCAGAGAACCCCAGAGTTCAAGTGTTAAAAAGGAATATTCCATGGAGGAGGGACTGGAGTGCTGGCTTTCTTATACCTAGACACTTCCTCTTCTGCACCTCCTTCAATCACGGTATCAAAGAAAGTAATTTTACCTCAGGCCGGCTGGTAGCTACATCCCATCTCGCACTATTGCAACTGCGAGAATACCCTGAACTGACAAGCACATGAGCAGCTGCTTCTCTGTGGTAGGTGTGTGACCTCACTGAGCCTGCCACTGAGGGGCTGCCACTATTTGTGAGCTTTCTGCCCACCTGCTTTTCACAGGATTGCACACTGGCAGCTTAGACAGGAGGGCCAGGCCTGGTGCCCCTGAGACATGAGAGCAGTGCAGGGTTATGCAGGGAAGAGATCTCGGTACTGGACTCGGGTGTCAAGGAAGCCCTCATGGACATATCCAATGGGAGAGTGTGGAGAGGCACTGAGGATTGGGGATTTGTGAGCGCGCCCATCCTCCACCCCCACTGAAGAACCGCCATGTTGCATAAGGGGGTGGCACTGGGAGTAAATTAGCCTCTGGTTCCCATGACAACCGAATGCCCTGGGCATGCCAGCTGAATCGAAGCAGGGGCCCCTCACCCCACTCATTACAATAGGGACTGCAGCTTGGGCCAAGAAACTCACAAGAGGCTGCTTGTCCCCAGTGGGAGCATACACCCCTAGCAGAGGCCCCTGAGGACAGACAAGCCTACCTCTATCCCCTTGGGGTCTTGTGGTAGAACAGGTGTGCACAACTGGGGATCCCCCTAGCTACCAGCACCCCATGAAGATGCACACTAGTGGGTCAGACAAATGGATGGAGGGGTGCTTCTGTGGTTGGTCATGGGCAGTGAGAAAACCTCTGCAGACTGTTCAGATTGGAGAATGCTGTGGGGTTCCAGGGAGCAAATATGGAGAGTGCTACCTCACCCCGCAGAGAAACTGCACTAGTGGACAAAGGTGGAAAGAGCCTGGTTGGGGGCCTTACCATGCAAGCAATTAGGCACCTCCCTTGGGAAGAGCCCTCCTGGCTTGGATAGATTGCCCTGAACTTCATATCAGCAGTTCCCTCTAGCAGCTGGATAAGCAACCTCTGAGCCCTGCTGAGGTTTTGCAAAGCCTCTCAAGCGTTTGCAATCCAGCCATGATTTGTCTTGCTCCTCACCCCACCTCATGGGGAATAGAGATCAAGCAACCCCCTGGGAGCTACTGGGTCCCTCCTAAAGCTTGAGGCATTTGTGTGCCCCACCTGAGGAACCTGAGCTTACCACAGGCACAAAAGACCATCTCAGCAGCTGGCTCTTTCATGCAAACTTCAATCAATGACAGGAGGAGCAACTCAATTGCTAAGTATAGCACCTTTCAACTCAAGCAAATAGGAGCAGCTGATTCATACTCACAGGTACCACCCACCATCTCAGAGATTAAGCTGGGGGACCTAACTCATGACACACTGTTGGAAGAGGTGAAGACAGCAGGTCAGAGGTAACCAACAGGGTCATCAAACCTTTGGGTAGAACATTCTACCTAAAAAAATACTGAATATACATTCTTTTCATCAGCTCCTGGAACATTCTCTAAGATAGGTCACATCCTAGGGCACAAAACATGTCTTAACAAATTCAAAAAATAGAAATTATATCATGTATCTTCTCAGACCACAGTGAAATAAAATTAATAATCAATTCCAACAGAAACACTCAACCCTACACAAAGTCATGGAAATTAAACAACCTACTGCTGAATGGTTATTGGTTCAAGGAGGAAATTAAGATGGAAATCAAAAGATTCTTCAAACTAAATGACAAAGGGGACACAAGATATCAAAATCTGTGGGAGTGGACACAAGTAGTCCTAGGAGGCAAATTGATAGCCTTAAATGCCTACATCCAAAAGACAGAAAGATCACAATCAACAATCTAATGAATCATCTCAAGGAATTGGAAAAGGAAGAGAAAACCAATCCCAAACTCAGAAGAAGAAAAGAAATAACTAGGATCAGAGAAGAACTAAAGGAAATCAATAACAAAAAAATTATACAGAAGATCAATAAAACAAAAAGTTAGTTCTTTGAAAAGACAAGCAAAATTGGCAGGTCTCTCACTAAATTAACCAGAAACAGAAAAGAAAGGACCCTAATAAGCTCAATCAGAAATGAAAAAGGAGATATTAAAACTGATCCTATAGAAATCCAAAATATCATCTGTGAATACTATAAAAATCTCTCTGCACATAAGCTGGAAAACATTGAGGAAGTGGACAAATTATTGCAGGTTCAGTCAGGAAGAAATAGAAGTCCTGAACAGACCAATATCAAGCAACAAAATTGAAGCAGCAATGAAAAATTTCCCAACAAAAAAAAAGTCCCGGACCAGATGGTTTCACAGCTGAATTTTACCAGACCTACAAGAACTGGTTCCTATACTGCAATAATTATTCCATAACATTGAGAAGGAAGGAATCCTCCCAAACTCATTCTATGAAGCCAGTATCATTTTGATACCAAAACCAGGAAAGGACACAACAAAAAAAAGGAAACTACAGACTAATATCCCTTATAAATATAGATGCAAAAATTCTCAAAAAAATTCTATAAAGCCAAATGTAGCTGAACATCAAAAAACTAATCCACCATGACCATGTGGGCTTCATCACAGAGATGCAAGGATGTTTCAACATATGCATATCTATAAATGTGATTCATCACATAAATAAAAGCAAAAACAAAGACCACATGATCCTCTCAATAGACGCAGAAAAAGCATTTGACAAAATTCAGCACCCTTTTATGATAAGAATTCCTAAGAAAAATAGGCACAGATGGAACATAGCTTCAAAATTATAAAAACCATATATGACAAACCCAGAGCCAGCCTCATACTGACAAGGGAAAAACTGAAAGCATTCCAACTTAAAACCGGAAGCAGACAAGGTTGTCCACTGTTACATCTCCTGTTCAATATAGTGCGGGAAGTCCTAGCCAGAGCAATCAGGCCAGAAAAGGAAATCAAGGGTATCCAAATGGGGAAAGAAGAGGTCAAATTTTTTGTAAAAACCTAGATGTAACTGGAGACTATTCTTCTAAGTGAAATATCGCAAGAATGGAAAATCAAACACCACATGTACTCACTGGTAAATTGGAACTAATTGATCAACATTCATGTGCACATATGGATGTAAAACTCAGTGGAAATCAAGCAAATGGGAGGAGGGAAGAGAGGATGGGTAAATACACACCTAATGTGTACAATGCATGCTATCTAGGTGATGGGCACACTTATAACTTTGACTCAAACTGTAGAAAAGCAATTCATGTAACCAAAATGTTTATACCCCCAAAATATTCAGAAATAAAAAAGATGATATCAGTCTATAATTTTAACCAAAGTTCCATTTTAATCAGATGTTTATCATTTCTTTGGAGAATAAACAAACTAAATTAATAATTTAATATTAAATAAATTGGGTCACATTTTTAGATGCATATATGTTTTGTTTTTCAATTTTTTAAAATTTTTTTTTTGGGAGGGGGACTACAGGCACGTGCCACCATGCCCGGCTAACTTTTTCTGTATTTTTAGTTGTCCAGCTCATTTCTTTCTATTTTTTTAGTAGAGACAGGGTCTTGCTCTTGTTCAGGCTGGTCTTGAACTCCTGAGCTCAAAGGATCCGCCCACCTCGGCCTCTCAGAGTGCTAGGATTACAAGCGTGAGCCACCATGCCCAGCCTGTTTTTAAATTTTATCTACATTTCTTGGTTGAAGGAAGAGTGAAGTCACTTTTAAGGAAAAGAAATTAACTATATTTAAATTAGCAGACTCATTCCATTTCATTCCTGTGGTTCTTTTTGTCTGGATTAAGTTGCATGAAAAATAACATTGGTTTAGTTTCCTAATATTCACTGTGGGCCTTGAGAAATTTAAATCCTTTAAAACTCTTCAGCAGGTCATTGCTCATTTCCATTATAATAATTACATGGAAGCATTTATCAATATTCTTTATTAAATATTTTAAATGTTTCCTTCTGGACCTCAATGTACTTACCTATACAATTAAAATCAGAAGGTTGAAATAAATAATCTCTATAGGCCTAAAATTCTATTTAAATTTTGAAATGATCTAATAAAAAATTTTTTGGCTTCTTTTGTTATTTGATGTACATAAATATTTTTCTTTTAAAATTTCTACCTAATTACCACATTTCTCTACCAGCATTACAAATTAATTACTTATCGCTACCACTATTTGAATTAGGTGTATGAATGAGGTATCTTATTTGAAGGGACAGAAGCACAATACCACATTAGTTTAAGGAAAGACAAAAATTATAGCTTAGATACCTAGAGATTCAAGGGGTTAATAACTCTGGTAGAGCATGATCCAAGTGTTCAAATGTCTTAGGTATTTGTCTCTCTCCATCTCTAAGCCCTTCCTTCCTTTGTGTTGGATTTATTTCTGGGTGTATTTTGAAGGAGCTCAGGAAATTTCATCCCAAAATATGACTCCTTGGTATAAAGAGTATTTTGAATTAAAGGCCCTTAGAGATCAACAGATCTTGGAAGGAGCTTTCCCTCTATCTGCATAAACCAGAAAGATCCATCAAAATAACAATGGAATTCCCTTCCCTTCCCTTTTAGCTCATTATATTTCAGGAAAGAAGATCATGAATGCAACCAGACCTGGCCCAAATCATTTTAAATATAACTGTCTCAGGTTAACTAACTAACTCAGGTTAATTTCAAATTCTCTAATTTGCAATGAGAATCACTTACAAGTCAATCTGTTTTCCCCATCCATTCATCTTCCCCAAGTATCTATGCATTCCCTCTAGTAACTATTGTGCCTAAACAGAATTACCTATATTCCTCATCTCCTCTAAAAGGAGGATATAAAAATTTCTGGACCCCATTGGGATATTAGATAATCATTCTGTGATTCTCCCTGTGTGCATGATAAATAAATCTCTTTCTCATATTAATCTGTCTCAATTATGAGTTAATCTTTCAGTGAACTTGCAGGGAATGGGGACGTTTCTCCCTCACCCCCCGCAATTTCCTGTGTGTAGCATTAAAAATACCATTAGCTTCATTCATCTTATAGCCTATGGACTCAGCAATCCCATTGTTGAAAAAGTGCTTGTCTTTCCTGACAGGTCCAGAGAGTCTGGGATGGATTCAAATAGGCCTGATTCAGGTCATGTAACCAAATCTGAATTAACCCCAGTGGCTAAGAAAAATTATATTCATATTGGCCAGGCCTGGATCATTTACCTCATCCCTGGCATCAACTATTACCGTCCACCATAGTCACCCTGACTGAAACCATATGGACGCAGAGTGGAGAGGTGTTCCCCAAAAGGAATAAGTATGTTGTTTTTAAGGAGAAGGGACTTAGAGCAGTCAAAATCACCAGAAATCCACTGTGCTAACTGCTGATATATTCCCGTAAACATGAGTCCCTAAACAAGATATTCTAACATTCAATCTATTTGTGCAGCTGTTGTTAATGTAGTTGAGTCCAAAATGCTTATTCTATTGCATTGACTTAATATTTCCCATAGTATAGAACTTTACATGCAATGAGGAAACATTTTTTAAAACAAATATTAGAATACCTTCTATTTATAAATTTCTTTTATTAAAATGTTACATGTTGTTTTCAACTTTTCTACATGTGCGTTATATAGGTTAGAATTTCATATGATCATGAATAGATCAGTAAACATTATGCACTTGTTCACCTTTCAAGGTTGTAAGAATTGAGGCTCAGCAAATTTTCTACTCATCCTCAGATTCTTTTATTACTAAGCTCTTCACGGGAAAGAATAAAAGCAGTGTTCATTACACTTGTCACCATATTCTCTTCAAGGATCCTCTTCATGGAATTCATTTTTAGCATCTACCTATTTATAATAAAATCCTGACATTATTATCAACTAAAGAGGCTGTATAAGGTCCAAGATAGATATACGTAAGTCAGCAGCTAGATTCTAAGGTGCTTATCACTTTTTTAAAAAATTAATTTTGGGCAACTAGACCTGTTACGTAAGTTTCTTTAAATAATATTTGAAATTGTCAATAACAAAACACATTTAGTACCTTGCTTCAGAACCATAATTGTACCTTCCTCAGCATTTTAATTATATATAATTAGTCATCTTCATGATGTATCCAAAATATTTTTGCTAAGTTAATAAGTTCTTTAGAGAGACCTTCACATAAGTGAATCTCCTCAGACAAGGTCTACTGCATTGGAAGTAAATAGTATTACTTCAAATGCAAATGAGAGTAGACTGGAGTCTCATATGACTCAAGGAGCCAGATATTCTGAGCCTCCAAGTATTCATATGTTGTAAGTAAGCACTATTTGACACCTTTAGGCCCTTAGGGAACCAATTTACCAGGTTAGTCATCATAAAGAACAAATAGAATAATCATTTTTCCTTTCTTTCTTTTTTTTTTTAAGGAACACGAAATTTATTTCTACTGGCAGTTAACCAGGTTCTGAGTGGGTGACTTTTTGCTTCTTGCTGTAAATTATGTAAATTTATGCAATAAATCAATGGTTATAATTTGAAATATTTGCAGTGCTAGATAAAAGCCAGTCACCTCCTTTTCATGGAATTATAACACTTTTAAGGAAGTAATGATAACATCCATCACTCACCTTTAAATAGTGTGTATATGTGTATGTATATATACCTGTATACATATAAAAATATATATTTAATATTCAATTATAAGAAATGTGGGGTAATCTGATCTACTGAATATGGAGAAGGTTCTTGGAGCCCTCTAATAGGAGAATTTGGGGCATAAGTGTTCAGCTCTTTTACATGAGGTGGAGTCTAATGGGAATAACCAGAAGGTAACCCTAACTCTAACCCGCTCTCCAGGGGTAATGAGAAGAGGTTGTTGCTAAGAGAGATGAACATACGATGGGACTGGCCCTCAGAGCAAAACCAAAGGCTGTGGGCAGCAGGGTATGCTTTCCCCTTCCCGCCTGTCGTGGGTCTCCCCTCTAGAGGGGTTTCCCTAGAAGCAACATATCCTGTGTGTGGTGTCCATGGTCGGGGGAGTGGTCCATGTAGTCAGGGTAAGAAAGGGCAGAAATGCTCCCTTTTACAGAGGGGGTGGGCAGGATCTGACTGTAGGGGGCAGCAGCCCAGAGGCTGGCCTGGGAATCTGCCCATAGTGGAAGTGTGTGCCAACTCAAATAACTGGAGGGACCAGAATCCAGTTTTAAAGCGTTTATTAAAACAAAAAGTGGGGAATGGCATCCAGGAAATACAGACTCCAGAGAAGTGGGGGCAGTGCTCTGAAGTTAAAAGTTAACGTCTTGCTTATACAGGCAGAAAACAAAGAAATTCAGTAGGATTATAACATTTTTTTTATCCAAGGCTGGTTTATGAGTTACAACAATCTAATCAGCTTGTTTTCTTTTCTGTATAGCTTGGTTTTTTTGTTGTTGTTGTTGTTTGTTTGTTTGTTTGTTTTGTTTTTTTTTGTTTTTTTGAGACAGAGTCTCACTCTGTTGCCCAGGCTAGAGTGAGTGCCGTGGCATCAGCCTAGGTCACAGCACCCCCAAATTCCTGGGCTCAAGTGATCCTCCTGCCTCAGCCTCCTGAGTAGCTGGGACTACAGGCATGCGCCACCATACCGGCTAATTTTTTGTTTCTATTTTTAGTTGACTGGCTAATTTTTTTTTCTATTTTTAGTAGAGATGGGGGGAGGGTCTCGCTCTTGCTCAGGCTGGTCTTGAACTCCTGACCTCAAGCAATCCTCCCACCCCGGCCTCCCAGAGTGCTAGGATTACAGGGGTGAGCCTCCACACCTGGCCAAGCTTGTTTTCTTTTTCTTTTCAATTTGAAAGAGTGTATTTAACATTCCAACTTAGACAATGAGAAGTCTTTGTGTGAGAAAGGAAAGAGGGAAGTTAATCAACAATGAAGGTCAACAGCTAAGAGGGAAGGGATCTTCCCTGGAGCCATTTAGTCATTTACAACATTTTACAAAACAATGTAGGTAAGGAAAAGGCTAATTTATAATCAGAGAAACAAAAGTTACAGCTGCCTAGGTTATAGCTGCCTGTTTAGGTGACCCAAGTCTCATAATCACATTCCTTTAAAGCTCAAAATATTTTAAAGTTCCAACAGCTTAGATTTGAATTACTTATTTTCATAGATGAAAGAGCCAACAGAGTGCTTGAGAGGTTGGATGCTGGTCAGACAGACCTAAGATCCAAGAGTGGCTTTACCAGTCACTAGCTGGGGGTCTGGGGGAGGTTTTCTTACATTTCCACACCCCCCTTTCAGTACATTACCAATATGAGTAAAGGGAAAACAGTGGCCCAGAGGACTGCGGATGGTGGTAGGAAAGCTGATACGAAGGAGGGCAGGAGTGAAATAAAAAGATGAGGGTCTCTTTACTGAAGTTGGCCACACTGCCACACAGTGGGGAATGGGCATCTGTCCACATTCACACTGGACACCCAATAGTCACTTAGCCATCTTTCTCAACATGGAACATGGGGCTGCGTTGTGAGACAACGCTGAACCCACTCCAGGAGCCCTCCCGCAAAGGTTAATCATAGATTGAAATATAAAATAGGGCCGGGCACGGTGGCTCATGCCTGTAATCCCAGCACTCTGGGAGGCCGAGGCAGGCGAATCCTTTGAGCTCAGGAGTTTGAGACCAGCCTGAGCAAGAGTGAGACCCTGTCTCTACTAAAAAAATAGAAAGAAATTAGCTGGACACCTAAAAAATATATATATATTTATTTATAAAATTAGCCGGGCATGGTGGCGCATGCCTGTAGTCCCAGCTACTCGGGAGGCTGAGGCAGAAGGATCGCTCGAGCCCAGGAGTTTGAGGTTGCTGTGAGCTAGCCTGACGCCACGGCACTCTAACCCCGGGCAACAGAGTGAGACTCTGTCTCAAAAAAAAAAAAAAAATGGTTGGCATGAATGTTGATGTGCATATGGTGGGCTTATGTGAGGTCACCTGACTTTGTGCCCGCCCTCCTGTGCCTGACATGGAGGCTGGCCCCTGCAGGCACTTGTTCTGGGCTTGCTGGGAGTAAGGTAAATGGATCCCCAGGTGGGGGCTGAGGGTGTGGCCAGCTGTCTGGGGCTGAGCAGGGCTTGGCAGTCCTGCCAGAGGCAGAGAGAGCGTGACTGGGATCAGAAAGGAAAGTGGGGTCCTGAGCGAAGGGGGTCCTGGGAGACCCTCCACAGTACTGGTGTCTTAGAGGCAGGGTGCTGGGCATCGATGGGCCGGCCACGGGCACGGGCCTAAGGCACTGCTTGGTCCTCTTTCCTCCCGGGGCTGGAGTCCACTGGTTTCAGACCGGCACAGCAGCACACCAGCTGTGCGAGGACAAGCCCCTCCCGGCCATGCTGCCGATTCAGGTCAGACAGGGAGGTTTTGGGGCATCCCTGCTGCAGGCTCCTCCTCCTCCTGGGCAGACGACCCCTTCACAGAAGCCACGGCGTGGTGAATTTCGCGAGTTATTCCATGACCAGAGTGAAGGGAGAGCCGTGATGCCCGAGCCTGGAGAAGCTTTGCTTAGCTGGCAGGTTGTTCCCAAAGTAACTCACGGTTTGCATTGAAAAAACGGGTTGCAGTTTCCTAGGCCATCTCTTGGGATCCTGTCCTCTGAGGCCTGGCAGGTGTTTCATTCTGGTTTCTCTCCTGACAGGAGAGAAGACTTGGCTGGGGCCCTGGGAGGCCAAACGGAACCCAGCAGGGCCACCAGGGTGTCCCAGTCTCCAGGAAATCTGACACTGTTGGTGCCTTGCCTCTGCTCTGGTTTTAACTGAAGGATCAATGGGCAGAGAGGATAGAAGACGAGCAAATCTGGAAATAAATGTGGCTTCTTCAGCCCCTTAAGAGCTAGCTCAGAGATGGGCTAGTTACTCCCTTTAGGTCCCTGCTTGCTTGCAGGCTGTTGGCTGGGGGCTGCTCTCAGTTCCTGGAGGTCCCCATAGTCCCCTTCCCATCCCTCCCGTAGTTGCTGGCTCATTTCTCCAAGGCCGGCTGGAGGGTCTCTGCTCCATTCTGGTAAGTCTGAGTCTTAGACCCTAGGGACCGAAGGCCCCAAGTGGGTGACTGGCTCAAAGTTTTGCCGTAGTCTGTGGACTAGCAGCAAGCTGCGGGTTCCACCTGCACCCAGGGGAGGGGGCTTAGACCAGGGGGTGTCCACTGTAGTAGTGGAGGTTTACACTAAGTAAACAAAGAGGCAGGCAAGAGAGTGAGAGAACGAACATCTTCCCAGTGAGGAGGTGCGCCCACTCAGCCACGCTGCCCACCCCTGCCAGGTCTGTGCTTCAGACTAACCCACGGCTCAGGTCTGCACCATTTGGTTAATACTGACGCTGATGTGGCTGATGACTTTGCTGAGACAGGAAACTGGGTTTGATCTTGCTGCTGCAGGAGACTGAAAATAATGAAAAAGTTGATTTCCACGCTTTTGGCCCCTCCTCTTGGAAGACCGGCTAAGGCTCTGGTTCCGAGCTTCCTTGGCCCAGAAGGGGGATTAATGGGTTCTTTGTGTTTCCAGGGCTCTGTTTGGATCTGTGGAAGGGAGGGCATGGGATGGGAGGAGGCCCTGGGTGCTTGGGGGGAAGGGTTTGGGTTCTCTGGTTGGCAGAGACTGCCGCTGACACCCTTTTATGGGACAGTGGCTGCATGCGTGGCCAGTGGGGGCCGGGACACAGGAGCAGCAGTCAAAGGGCCTGAGAGTGAGCCCTCAGTCAACACAGCAAAGACACAATGGGAGTGAAGGTCCCTCTGCCCTGGGCCCTGGGTTCATGTACAACTGAGCCTTTGTGGGCAGAGGGAGGCCCCAGCGTTACTGATTTTGGGTGTCTGGTCAACCCTGGTGAGCAGGGCATTGAACAAAACCCTGAGAAACCCAAGTCTGTGAGCTGAGTGGAAACGTTTCCGTCGGGTGCGGAGTGTGATCTGGCCCAGAGACCATGCTCTGGAGGATAAAGTTTGGGGGACGAGAAACAAGGTAGGTCTTCCAAAGCCCGGAGACACTGAACTATGTCTGCCCTTTTCAGGATCGCAGTGTCCCAGAGAGAAGGCTGGAGAGACTCAGGGCTGGCCGCTTGGGTGAGGTGCCACCGGCTAAGTCAGCTGTGCGTGGAATGTGCTGGAGTTGGGATGATGGCTTTCAGTCCGGTCTGCTCTGGGGTGGTAGTGGGCTAAGTGGTCATAGGTTTGTCAGGGGCCTCAGCTGGATTTAATTTTATTTAGAAAAATTACCAAATGAGATATTTCTTGAATCTGAGTGTCATGGATCAAACTCAGGCTTGTTAACACACATAATATTTGCGGCTGGCAGCTGCTTTATAATGTCTGCAAAGTGGCTTCCTGTGCCTCGGGTAGAGCTGTGTGGTCGGGGGCACAGGGTTTAATTACACCTGTTTTACAGACAAGGAAGCTGAGGTTCTGCCCAGTAAGGTGACTGGCACCAACTTCACATGACGTCTGTGGCACAGCCGGGGCTGGGTCCCCACCGCTCTGCCCCTCTGTGAGCTCATTTGTCCTCAGGCTTTGGAGTCCTCTGGGGACAAGCAGGCACTTTGGCAGCATCTGCATGCCCTGCCTGGGGTGGGCCCACCGCCTGCATATTTTTGACAGACTTTAGACTTTCTGCTGCACAGCCAGAGTTGAGAATGCCTGGAGCAAAATTTCGATGATCAAAATAAGGTTTGATCAGTGAGTAGATGAGAGAAGTACCATCTACTGCCTTGAGTAATTCATGACCTCCTCTAGCGACAATTGTTGGCTGATTTGTTTTCCCAGGACGGAATCAGACCACGCAGTTGTGATTACGTGTTCGATGCTGACTCACTGCCAGTGATGGGAGTTTAGAATCCATAATTCAGCAAACTTTATCAAGCACTTATGGTGTATGAGGCCGAGGAGGCTGAGCTGGGTACTTCAGAGAGAATCCTGGGGCCAGGACACTCGCTTTAGCTTTACATATTCTGATTCTGCCAAGAGGCACCCATCAGTGGAATAGCCCAGGCAGGGTGTTGACAGAGGCTTCTGGGTGCTTTGCTCTCCAGGTGGGGGCTTGTCTTCACCACCCTTGATGCCCGTCCTGGCTCTGCCATTGTTGGCTGGTGGCCTCAGGAACCCGGCTAACCTCCCGTCTAGGTCCCCTCCAGCCCGCACCGATCACAGTCTGTAATCCATGAATGCAGAGCGTCAGTTCAACAGTGTCCTCAGCAGGAAGGGCTTTGATTTCCCTCTCGGCTCTGACGGGAGGCGTTATTGATGTTTTTGCCTCTTTCCGATAGTGCTGGCGAGAGCTGTTCCTGTTCTCCACTGCGAGGGGCGTCTCTTGTTTCCAGCGATTTATTGCACTTACAGCGTTGATTTCCACGAGGAACTGCATATTTATTCAAGTCCAGAAGTTTGTTTTCCCTGAATACATGCATGAAGGAAAAACAGACGCGCCAGAGCATGGAAGGTCTTCCCAGTGAGTGTGAGATGTTGGTTTCCTTGGTTTCCTGGTGCACCTGCCGCTGCCCGGCTGGACATCTTGAATCCATTTACAGACAACCACCAAGAAAAGCTTGAGCTCTTGAGCCTCAGAGCCACCTGCCTTATATAAAGCCTTCAGCTGGCTTAGAAAATGGGCTGACCTTTTGGGGAACTCACAGGTCTTTGGGTGGCTAAGCCCCATCCTGCCCCACAGCACCCAGCAGTTCAGGTCCAGCTACACCCCCTGGCTCCATGCACCCAGGGGTCCCCTTCTCCACCAGGGTCATTAGCATCTCAGTGTGAGGGCCTTCTCCTAGCAGGGTCCCTCCTCTGCCA
>CAUYRT010018815.1:0-32098 GCA_963574885.1 Lepilemur ruficaudatus
AGGAAAGATTTAGCTGACTCTGAAGTCCAGAGAGAACAATGCTTGCAGCTTCTAATACTTGAGCCCATTTTAATTTATATAGATTTCTTTAATACCATATCTTAATTTGTCTTCTGTTTCTTAAAACATTTCATAACATTAACATAATTTCTTTTCAGATTTCAGCCCACAGATTCATTCAACAAGATTTTGGTATCTCCTACATGCCCAGCACTATACTAAAAGATGAAGAAACCTTCACTTTAGTTATGGCCTAAAAATATAATCCCAAGGAAGCCATTTAGCCTCTTTTGATGTTTGTATTCAGATCTCCAAACTAAGACTAGCTCATGGGTCTCAAATGCTTACAGGGCCAAGCAAATAACAAAACTGGACTTGAAGCTGAGACACTCGATTTGTGTTATGAACCAAAAAGGCACATTCTTTACTTTCACAAGAAATTTACTTTCTTCTACTTTATTTTAAACAGGAAGCCCTCTCAGATTATGTTTTGTTTTCCCATTTCTGACAGAGCCAGAAGTATTTTTCTTCATTCCCAACTCTACTAGAAGAAAATAATAATACAAACACAATAATCAATATCAACAGACCATTGACCACAGTGTTGCCAAGCCATAAGGGAATGCCAGATGGCATCGTGCTAGAAAGCTCCACCCCATCTACAAAGAGCATCTACAAGGAGCGCCTGCTGCTCCCTATGGCTGGTAGCTGCTATGCAGGAAAACAGGCCCGGGGCTAACTAATATTCCAAATTTTCAAGATAAGCCCAAGAGATAGACATTTTATTTGAAATACAACCTCTTGAAAATTTTGACAGTCAATTCAAAAAATTATAATAACTCATCTTGGGTCATTACTGTGGAGAACAAACAATATACAATTGGGGCCAGCAGCGGACAGGAAGCTGTCATTTTGAGACTTTGGGACTAGTTAATTTCTGAGATCTCTTTCTACTTAAACAGTTTCATGATTTTCACAAGGAGACTCTGAGGTTTGGGTCACAGTGGCATGAACCCAATTAAAATCACAGCTGCAACTGCTAGAAGAGAGAATCTTGATGTTACACGCATCCTGAAAAGAGAATCGTCCTAAGAGAAGTCATTCATTAAGCCTAACAAAGTAGCTGGTAACAAGAAGCTAGAAGGAAGATCATTAAATCTAAATCAGGAAATGCATGTGTTTAGGTGCTGGTTATAATTCTCTTGAGAACTATGGAAAAATAGATCACTGATATTTGATATCATTAATATTGATTGAAAGTTGGATACATTTTCTGAAATGGAAAGATCACGTTAGTAGATTATTGATCAAATTTTTACATCATCAACAGTCACAGAGTCCCACTTCAGGAAGAAAGTGCCGAGCAGGTCCTTGAGAACATTCTCTGAGCCATTGCTGGTCCCATTGGCTCAGCAGACACCTGGCTCCACTGTGATATGCATCCATTATTGTGTCTGCTTAAAGCCTCTCAAAGTGATCACAGGCACCTGGTTACAGAGTTGCAGTGAACATGAATTCACAGCTTGCCATGACGTTTATTAGTTGCATGGTCTTGAACAAGTTACTTAAACTGTCTGGATAAATTTTTTCACCTGCAAGATAGGAATTGTGAGGAGTAATCAAAACATTACACGCAAAAGGCTGATGTAAGGTAGGTATACTCAGCAAATTGTTGATTAAATGAAAGAATGTAAGTGACTAATTGGTTTTGTTTAGAAGATTCCAGAAAATCTAGGACAGGGTTCCTCACAAGAATAGCCTAACACAGTAGGGGGTTGTAGGAGTGGTGAGAAAGGGCTGCAGTGAGAGTCTGTGCACAGGAAAGGACTCTGCACCACTGCAGCCAGCCCATCACAGTCTGAACTCACCCATGGAAGTGTTAGACATACGAACACATAACCTAATAATAAAAGAGACTGAGAAAATCCTAAGATGTTTTCACATTTTTGGAAACAAAACCCTTCACTATTTGTGCAGTTTGCTATATCTCACAGCTAAAATATGGCCCACTTTATTCTATCAAATTAGCAAGGCAGAAATTAAAGCAGAATTGATACAGCTACGTGGTAGCAAAACTGGAAACTCATGCTGCCCAAGCTCAGATTGTGCCAAGAATTCAATTTAGCTTATGAAAACGTCAGAGACTGTCTCTGTCATAGCCACTCTGACCTCACGAGACCATCTCCGTCAACGACTCCATGAAGTCACCCCAGGTGGCCAATATCTAGGCCACCACGATTCTTTAAATAATAGCTACAACAAGACATCCCAACATTTATAGAATTCTACTCTGTAGAGTAGAATTGAAGGTCGGGAGAAAACTTTTGGATGGTGGATCCTGTGACTTTTTTTGGTGGGAGAAGGAAGGGAGCCTCTCAAAATAGCAGTAATTTAAAACTTCTGATATCCCGAGTCAGTGTCAATATTTGAAACTTAATATTTTTGACTTTGGGCAGATGTCCTTCCAGTACTGCGTTTGATTCTTCTAAGACTTGCATCTATCTACCCCTCAGCCCATGTTGCAATCTCTGAAGCCTAAAAGAGGGTATACAGATTGCCTGAGATATAGACCAACAGCTGTGTTTTCTCTGGCAATTTAAACGCTTTGAATATAGGTCTTGGCAGTTGAAATACTAGCCTGCAAAATCTGCGCTAAAGTTCTTTGAGAATTTATCAATTCGCATTTAGGGACATTTTAAATGGAAAAATGGAGTTATTCATGTTTTCACAGGCAGTTCCAAATTCCAAATCGTGTCAAGGGTAAAATGTTTCCGTGTTTGAAAGGCCAAGGCAGAATTACGTAACCCAGAAGAGGACAATATAATGCTACCCAAGGAACAAATTATAGGGCTTTAAAAATTTGCTATTATAATTCTAAAACTTTATGCAATAGGAAGTGGTTCTTTCTCGCCCCTAAGGGAACTGAATTTGGTTTTCATAATAAAAGTGTAAGGCCCAGAAAATTAGAAATTCAAATAGTTACCATAAAGAAAGAATGTTTTGTTTTATGTGTTTCCACATTTGGGAAGCTCTCTCTGAGTTTTGCTGTGGCATGCCCTATGGGTTTTTCCATGTTGCCACAGATAATTGTGATTTGGGTGCTTTTTTTCCCCCTTTTTTAAACAACTGGGACTTCAGAGTCTGTGAGGCCCAACTGCCACATCAGTTTGCAGAATTCATTATCCAGACATTTTTCCAGGCCTTGTAGTTCCGTAGTTGTTCTTCCACTCATGTTTTTAAGCCATGGAATGGGATGTGGGCTGCATAGTATTAAAATTCATACGTCTCCACTTTTACATACAGCTGTAGGAAAAAGAAAAAAAAAAAGATTTAAAAAAGTTAAAAAAAGATAAAAAAGTAAAACTCAAACAAGTCTGGGTGCATTGTAACTGTTGAAAAAGTTGACAAGTACGTATAAGGATTTCTATTTGCAGTAAGCATTTTTATATTTAAGTTTGTACATGTATAAGAGTTTCTACAAACAATAAGCTGGTTAAGCTAGCAATAGCAAAGAAACCAATACCAACTTCTGGTTTGGTTTGGAACTGAGGGTTTCGAGAGGTAAATTCTAAATTAGAAGTTGAGGAGAGATGAAAATATGGATAAACAGGAAGGGGGTGCATTATACCACTGAGAGAAATATCCTGGTCTCGTGGCTTTGAACTCCGAAGCTCACAGTTTTCCCACAACACTGCGCTGCATTCTGTCCGCAACTATTTCCATTTAGGAATCAAGCAACTGATTTCAAATTATAGGATTATATCTTGGAATATTTGTAAGCAAGTTAGTTAAAGGAAAAAAAACTAGTCATATTTGAGAGAAATTAAGACAACTATTAATATTTTTGTAGATTCTTTATGACAAGATTTTTTTTAGAAGCTAATGTTTCTTAAAGAAACTTTAATACACACTCCAAACACAGTAAGAGCATAGGATTTTGTAAGTATTTAAGAAGGAAATAATAAAGGACTTGAAACTCAAAGTCTCCCCAGAAGTTTCTTTCATCCATAACAGGACAAAATAGTCAAAATTATGTAACCAAATATTTGTTTTAAGGGTGGGACAAACTATTTTTTAAAGCGTATAAAAGCCAATTCAAACTTCACTCAAGCTGATATTATTTGTTGTGATTTCCTTGGCTTTATGGTGAGAACAGGTGGACAAACCATTCTTCTCTACAGAGCCTGAAGATAGAAGATAGTGTGGTTTTTCCATTTCCCTTTAGAAAGTTGCCTTCCATTATTCTGTCAATACTTGCAAGGCCTTAACATTTGATATAATAAATTAATAGGTATAAACTTTGCAAAGGTAGGCCAGGTGCAGTGGCTCACGCCTGTAATCCTAGCACTCTGGGAGGCCAAGGCGGGAGGATCACTCAAGGTTAGGAGTTCGAAACCAGCCTGAGCAAGAGCAAGACCCCGTCTCTACTAAAAATAGAAAGAAATTAATTGGCCAAATAAACATATATAGAATAAATTAGCCGGGCATGGTGGTGCATGCCTGTAGTCCCAGCTACTAGGGAGGCTGAGGCAGAAGGATCGCTTGAGCCCTGGAGTTTGAGGTTGCTGTGAGCTAGGCTGATGCCATGACACTGTAACCTGGGCAACAGCGTGAGACTCTGTCTCAAAAAAAAAAAAAATCCTTGCAAAGGTAAATGTATTACACAAACAGAAGACATTAACATAGTTTTACCTAAAATAATTTTCCCTATTCTACCCACTTTTTTGTTTCTTCAACTAAAATGACACAAAAACCATCTGTGTTTTTTCCTTGCAGTGTTTTCATTTCAGAGCATATTCTTCTATCTCACAATGTTCCAAACAAAGTTCTTTCTCAATTGGACTTTCTTAGCAAATGAGAAGAAAAACTAAGAAATCAGTAATATACAAAATTTCATGATCTATAAGAATTTGGTGATTGGGAGTAAATAAGTTTAATTTACTTCTGTGTTTGAAAGTTCAAAGTTCAATGTTGTACATATAAATCTGCAAGTATCTGAATAGCTATAACTTCAGAGGATCTGTTTTTTATTTTCACCCAATTTTTGTATTCACTGTATATACATTTTATTTTTATGCAATCAGCTAAGAGCCTACCAATTAATTCATGCTTGGGAAGTAACATTTATTTCACAAATATTTATTAAGCCTCTGATATATGCCAGGTAATAACTAGGCATTAGGATATGTTGATGGTATCTAGAATGAATGGTTGCCCACACCAAATCTATAGTGATCCAGCATAGAAGGTAGACAATTAAACAAGAAATAACATAAAGGTGTTAAAATGTGACAGAGTGCTTATGGGAGAGCACATGTCTAAAGCACCTGGCCAGGCACGGTGGCTCACGCCTATAATCCTAGCACTCTGGGAGGCTGAGGCGGGTGGATCGCTCAAGGTCAGGAGTTCGAAACCAGCCTGAGCAAGAGCAAGACCTCATCTCTACTATAAATAGTAAGAAATTAATTGGCCAACTAAAATTATATAGAAAAAATTAGCCAGGTATGGTGGCGCATGCCTGTAGTCCCAGCTACTTGGGAGGCTGAGGCAGGAGGATTCCTTGATCCCAGGAGTTTGAGGCTGCTGTGAGCTAGGCTGACGCCACGGCACTCACTCCAGCCCAGAGTGAGACTCTGTCTCAGAAAAAAAATAATAAAATAAATAAAGCACCTCACTTAGTTTGGCGGGATAGGGAAAAGATTATAGGAGGCACCTGGCACAAATATCTCCCTTCTGGATATTTCTGAGCACCAAAATTTACTCATTTGTTGGTTTCCGTGTTTACTGTCTGTCTGCTCCCACAAGCATGAATGCTTCTTAAGGGTAGTGACTATTTTGTTCACTGCTTTATCTCTAGAGCCTAAAGCAAGGTCTGGCCCACAACAGGCTCTCAGTAAATATCTGCTGACTGAATGACTGACTAAGCAGTGGTGTTAGCAGGGAGATAACAGCCTTCTAAGCCACCCAGAGGAGTTCAGACTTCATCGGTCAGCCCGTGGAAAGCATGGGCTGCTTTCAGCAGAGACAAAGGACTGGGCAGAGAAGGGAGAGGCTGATGGCCTCCAGCCAGGGAGCTACGCCCAAGCGTGGGTCGAACCTGATGGTGGCCTGAAGACCATGATGGCGACAGGGAGGGAGAGAAGGGGACAGATTCAGAAGACAGGAAGGAAGTGGAATCACCAGGCCTTTGTGATTAGATGTTGGGGGGGAGGGGACGGGGGAATAGTCAGGGAGGGTTTCAGGTTTGGGTCACTGGCTGGCTGCATGATGTTAGTAGGAGGGATTTTCTAGGGGAAGATCAAGAATTTGATTTTGAGCACATGTACTTTGTGGTGCCTGCATGATATCCAAGTACAAATGTCCAAAAGATAATCAGATAAATGAGTCCAAGCCAAGAAGGAAGTCTGGAGTGGAAATTTAAGGTTAACTAGCTCAGCACAGAAATGCAGTTGCATCCCCGACTTGTTAAGGAGTTACAATAATCAGAACAGAACATATTTTCTTTCCATTTTCCTGATCCTTGGTGTGCCACACTTGCTAAGCATTAGCTGCTGATGATGACACCTTCCTGGTGTCAGACTAGTCTTCAAGTTGAAATGCCAAACTGCACATTGACAGGGGCCTGGCCTAGCGCAGTTTCCAAATTGCTTGGCAGACAAAAGAGGTGAAAAACTCATTACCAAGCCATCTGTCTGGAGATGATGTCCTGATTTCTAGGCCAGAGGAATTTGAATAATTTCAAGAAAATTTAAATAGCACACACAAATGAGTAAGTTCATTTGCTGTCCGCCCTACATCCTAGTTTCTTGTGCATTAACAAAACCCCCAGAAAGTTGTGCAAAGTGGCAGTATTAGCAAGTAGATACCCAAGCTATAGCCTTCACTTTTGCAGACAACATAATTTAACAGAGGATCAGAGGTCTTTCCATTAAGTATATTATTTTTGGAACGTAAGTAAGTTTTGTTACTAGTATTATTTTTCTCCTACTTCTATGTTCTACTTTTAGTCCTGAAATAAATTATTCCTGAACAATAAAATTAAAAGATAATAGTAGCAATGAGATTAATCTAATGGTCAATTTGAATTTCTTCCTTGTAGAGAAAGTTGGCAGGATCCAAACCTTTCCTCCCCTTCTTCCCTCCAGTTTCTTTCTCCTCTTCTTTCTGTTCTCTCTCTCTCCCTCTCTCTCTCTCTCTCTCTCTCTCTCTCCCTCTCTCTCTCTCTCTCTCTCTCTCTCTGTATCTCATCCCCCTACTATTTTTTTCCTTGTGTAATGAAAGAGCATGGGATTTTGAATCAGACAAAACTAGGTTTGAGTCAGGTCTCTACCTTATTTTAATTGAATGCTCTAAATCTGTTTCCTGAGGTTTCAACAATAATAATGTTGATGATTTAAAATATCACAGGGTTACTATAGGGGTTAGCTGAGAAAATATAGACAAAGATCACTGTAGAAAGATGGGTCACAGTATGCGTTCCATGAATGTCATTTATATTCTCTTTTCCTCCAATATAAAATGTCATTTATATTCCCATCTTCCTCCAATAAGAAGGCTATTGGATCTCAGCATCATGAAACTTGGTGAGAATGGTTAAATTAGATTCAGTGAGTGGAGGAAGAGAAAACCAGATGGCAGTGGGCTCGGAAGGGAATGAAAAATAATGATTTGTAGGCAGTAAGCGAGGCAGCTACTCTTTCAAGAAGTAGAGGAGGGTAAAGAGATAAGGACGAACAGAGCAACAGTGAGAAAGAGAATCAGAGTGAAGGAAAAGTTTTTGTTCCTGGTGGCTGATTGCTTTTGTAGGATGGGGAGATTTGAATATGCCCAGAAGGGGACCGATGGAGGAGAAGAATAAAAAAACGAGAGGGACCAATAGCAGAGAAAAGTCCTGAAGGAAATGGAATCTGATAAAAACTGACTGTAGCTATAAAAACAAATTGCCAAATGAACACAAACTCCTTATGGGCAATGCAAACAGGGCCTCTGGAGACCCGGGATCACTCTGCTCTAGGACTTCTTTCAGACTTACTGTTATATGAGCCAGCAGAACCAAGGACTTCTGCAGATCTGTAGTTCAGGGCTAACGGGTACTGCAGGCGTGCCCTGTAAGCAGCTGCCTCTCCCATTGCCCTAAATGACAATTTCTCATCAGATGTCAAGTGGTTAAGAGCTATACAGTTCAGTTAAGAGCCTATCTGAGCTAAGTGCAGACCTCCATTTGAATGGGAGCTCCATCATTTATTATTTTCATAATCGTAGAAACTTTTTTTAAATTTCCCTGGGCCTTAGTTTCTTTAGCTCCAAAATAAGAATAATGGCTCCTATGTCACAGAATTAGAAATAATTATGGAGTAAATAATAGTGATTAATTTTTTTATTGTGGGGTATTAGAATACTGTAATTTGCCTATTGGTTATTGAACAGTTCTTTTCCTAAAACTTTGAGCATATCTAATATAATGTGCTTGCAGAGATTTGAGCTGTTACCACTCTTACTGTTGTTATCCTACGGTGGTCAAATGAAGAGATTGTTCCAGGGTTCGGAATGTAGCTTGTGACATTGCTCCCAAAAACCCAGGCCTTTTGTGCCACAGACACACACGATGCAAAAATTACCCATGATGCTCACCTTCAATGAGAGAAAAGAAGGAACATTTTTTTGTCAAAGCTTTCACATGCTGAGGGCATTGGCTTCAAGAACCTTCCCTAAGACTTTGGCAACTATTCACCTGTCTTCATCAGGTTTAACTCAATACGCCTCTTTTCCAATGTGATAGTCATTATGATATCAACAAAAGCACAAACTATAGAAATGTAGAGGTAAAAATAATGCCTCGTTCTACCATTTCACTCAAGAATGTTATTTGTATTACTATTTAATAAGTAAAAATAATATTTATAATAATACTTATAAGTAATATTATATTTAGCCAATAATTTTTTACAAGACCAATCCCCATTATGAATACATATTTAACATAAAGAAATCTAAATGTCTGAGGCTTACTTCGTGTCTTTCCTCAATCCTGACTTTATGTTCTAGTAGAAAAGGCTGAATCTAAAATATAAGTTCTATCTGTTACATGATTAAATTGAATAGTGAAGAATATTTGGAAAGGCTTAAAGTATAGGGTAAAAGCAGGGGTAAGGAAGGACCAAATGGACTGATCCTTTGATAAAGAAGCACTTTTCAAAGTTTAATGTGTGTGTAAGTTGGGTGGAGATCTTGTTACATGCATATTCTGACTCAGTAGGCCTGGAGTGGGGGCTGTGCTTTCTCATATCTAACAAGCTTCCGTGTGTCCTGGATGCTCCTGGTGCCCGCCACCCCACCACCCCACCCTACCCGCCCCTGTCTCACCTCCACCTGTCCCCACATGCACACACACACTCAGAATAATGAGGGAGAACTTAGAATCCAGTGACGAGTTGCAGGGACGATGCCACCGGCCACTGACCATTTGGAGTCTCTCATCTTTTAACACAATAGCTCTCTGACATTTTGACGCTAATAACTGACAACTAACTGACTTATACCCATCCACAAAGAGGAGGTATAGCCTACGGAAACATTTCTTTATCTAGGAGCAATAACGAGGTGACATCATCTGCTGAGATGACAGAACAAAAATAGGACCAGGAGCCTAATGGCTTTTCTCAGAACTAGACCTGTCCTGCACATGCCCCAACAGAAATTCTCAAGGTAAGTCCTTTGGGAAAATCCTAACAAAGCTTTCTCCTGAAATTTGTTTTGTTTTTTCTGGTGGGCCTATCAATATGGAGTGATTCCTCTCCACTTTCTCTCCGATCAACTAAATTTAGATCCACAAGTTAATTCTATACTAAGCATTTATTTTAGAAGGAACCAAATAGGAGAAATATTTAAATATATGAAAGCCTTAGAGGTGCCCTAAGTTCTTTCAGAATTGTTTATTTGGAAGAACAAAACACAAGAATTGGAGTAGAAATAGATATTCCGGTGTATCTCATTTTATAAGCATCTATGTTTATTAGAATATTTCTTTTTTATAAAAGCAGTCACCCACTTCAGGCAGTGAAGACAGGCTAGCTGTACCTAATTGCTTTTAATTGTGCTCAGAGGTAGTACACAGCCTGTAATGATCCCAGGAAAAATGGTCAAATGTGGACCATGCATGATGATGTTTACTCAGCAGTGAGCTATCACACGTATTTAAGGGTTTTTTTTTTTTAATTTAACAGTTGAATAGAATATCAGAAGCCTCATTTCCTGGCTAGACAATAAGCATCCTGCCCTAAGCTTGGAGAAGCACTCAGCACATCTTTTCAATTGTTGAGTGAGTGATGACTGTACTATGACAGCTGACACCTTCCCTAAACCATTATTCTTGGAAACAAGGCAATCTATTAACTCAAGAGAGGCAGATTTTGCTAGCTGGGTGTTTATATCTACATTGGCCACCTGGGGAGCATACTAGCTTTATTTCAGAACACATCGTGTAGATCCTAAATGTTACAATGGAGTATGAGATGTTTAGGGTTTTGGTTTTTTGGGATTTTACACTGCATTTCAGTTCTGCTTTCTGGGTATCTTCATATAAAATGACTCTTGAAAGTGTCTTTCCAATTCATCTTCTTAAGCTCTACTCATCCTCTGGGCTAAGGAGTTGTTGCAATTGCTTCAGAAATGGAAACCCTGATTCATATTTCACAGGTATTTTCAAAGGCGCTGCAGCACAGCGGGGCCTCTGCTCGCCTGTCTGCATTCCCTTGATAAGTCCAGAGCATCCTGGAGGGAGAGGCAGGCACAGGCTGTCACCGAGAAGCTGGAGTTCTTGTTCCCAGTGAGAGCCATTCATCCCTCGCTAACATCACGCCTTACTTAAACTACGCAGACAAAAATAGATCTTCACTTGAGCTGGAAAGGCAGTGAGATGAAGAAGAACAGAACTACAAGTCCAAATATTTCAGTCCTTTCTGCAAAGATGACTCCCTGTAGGTGGGTAACCTTAGTAGGGTCAGTTCACTTAAACTTTCAAAGAATTGATCCACCTTTCCTACCAATCAAGTGAACATAAACACTTTTTAAAAACAATAATGAACATAGACAAAGAAAATGCAGCAAATTAACTTGAAGCTCTTATGATATTAGAGGTTAGACCACCACTGATGATATTTGGATAGGAAACAAAATACTGGGGGAAGAAAAAACAAAGCACATTTGCTTTTTTTTTAGTAAGTGGCAAATCTTGAAAACATAACCAATTTTTAATTAACGATTTTACTGTATCAATTAACTTTTATAGGATGTAGCTATTAAAATAAAACTGACAGTTGGATAATTACTTTTTCTCTATTACTCTGCAGTTGTTTTATAGGAATTGCTATCTTCCCAACTAGATTTTAAACTCTTCAAGGGCAGCAATAATGTCTCTTCATTCATGATTTAGAGCTAAATCACAAGATCCCTGTGCTATCCATGAGCTGAACATGAGCAGAGAGCTGGGAAAAAGTTCCAGCCTGGCCTCTAAAGAATTCCTCCATATGTAATAAGGGGGTAACATGTGCTCTTATGCTACCAAATTTATAGTTATCCTATTCCTTACAGTGGCACAGCTGGATTAGAAGGTGAGATGGAGATGGTGAGGACATTTTGTACCCTGTCCCACCTTACGAGTGTTGGCCCTGGTGCTGTGCTTTTATCCTGCTGCTCTGAGGTCAGGTCTGAGATCTGATTGGGGTAAGTTTTACCTTCCCTTGAGCTTAAATTTCTACTCCTTTGTTTTAATAACATGGAAGTTATCTATGTACAGTGATTCTTGGTAAAGCCATTTGCTTTGCAATTATAATACCACAAATAATTACCATTTACTGAGCATGTATTACATGATGAGTACTCTAAGTAGATTATCTAATTAAATCTACTCAAAAACCCTCCAAAGTAGCTATTATAAGTCGCAAGATAGAGATAAGGAAATTGAGCCTAGAGATCTTATCTAACCCCATACATCTGGAAAACTAAGCAGGAGGTATTTGAAGCTGGGTCTGTCTACATCTGTGCTCCTAATGTGGGAGTCTTGAATGTCAGCAACTTATTCTCATCTTGGAAAATAGGTATCTATATGTTTGATTTATTCAGGTATCCCACTGAATATATGATGTACAGTGGGATAGGGAAATTGATGGGGTAATCTGTTTGTTCCAGGCACAGCTAAAATACTACCATATACATTGCTTAATGATGACTGAGATGTAGTTGGATGCTGGGAGGTAGTTGTTACTGTCAATTAACAGAAACACAAACTCAACCTTCTAAGTTGATAGACCCTGCATGATTTATAAGACAACAAGAGATGGACTAGATTCCTAAAACTAAATCATTTATTCCTTTCCTCATGATTTCATCCATAATAGAAATTAAAAGAATTGTCAATGAAGACATCAAAAAGAGTGAAAACAGAAGTCAGAAACTGGGAGAAAAGACTTGAAATACACATCGCTCACAAAAAGAGCCCCTATAAACTTATTAGAAAAAGACAAGGGATTCAATAGAGAAATGAACAAAAGGTTTGAAGAAGCTCTTCACAGAAGGGAAGTCACAAATGGCCCAACAAAAGGAAAAAGATACACAGCCTCATTAGGTATCAGGGAGATGAAAATCAAAACCACCATGAGCCACCGTGTTGCATAAACCAGGTAGGCAAAACATTATAATGCTAGTGAGAATGTGGAGTAAGCCAAGCACTTGCACAAGGCTGGTGGGAAAGTAAACAGGTAAATTTGGAAAGTAATTTAGCATTATCTAGACAACTTAGTATCATCAAGAAAAGTTGCTTTACTCTTAGGTATACGCCATAGTGACAATTTTGTCCATGTGTACAAGGAGACAAATGGTTCATAGCAACACTATGAGTAATAACCAAAAAAGAGGGGGGATAAAAAGAGAAGCAACCCAAATGCAACCCAATTATCAATCGATATATCGATAGTCAATTGATAAATAGGTTGTGGTAGAGCCATGTGATGGAATATTATTTAGCAGTGAAAATGAATGAATTATTTAGCTGCATGTAACAATATGAATGGATCTGGAATGAAAGATTGAACAAAAAAGCTGTTGCAGAAAAACACAGAGATTCCATTTAGAAAGTTCTTTGACGTGCAAGACTGAACAAAATAGCAAGGAGATGATAATGTAAAATTCAAGTCAGGACAGGAAGGGGCTGTGCAAGGTCAGGAAGGGTTGGGATCTGGAGGGCTTTCATAAGATGTCAAAATTACATATAGTGCTCTTTTTCTTAAACATGGTGGTGGGTACCCAGGTGATCATTGCATAATTATTCTTGGTAGTGTTTTTTTATATTGTGCATAATGTACATTACATAAAATTTACCATCTTAATCATTTTAACTGTACTGTTCAGTGGCATTGAGCACATTCACATTGCTGTGCAACATTAATATTTGATTAAAAGAATTTATAGCAATGTTTAGTGATAATTATATCATCTTCATGTCTTTGGTAAAGTTTAGCCAGCTCACAATCATAAGAAAAAGTCTGTAATTATGGTAACTTTTTGTAGTGACTTTTTTGTTGCTGAGAAAAGCACATTGAGTTAATTTGGGGGAAATTAGTGTAATATTTGGGGGAAGGTTAAGTTGTTTGATCCCCTGAAGTCATTAAAAAGCAGCAACATATTTTAATGACACCTGAAAGTTCAATGCCACTTGGAATACAAGGAGTTCTATCTACAACCTGTTGGGTCAAATGGAAAAACACATTTTTAAGTCAGATAGTTGTTTTATTACATTAATTAGATTTCTTCTCGGTTTCTAATTATTTTACAGCTCAAAGCAAAAAAAAAAAACGTATGACATTTGCATCTGGATGCTTTCCAAATATTACATAATTAGAAATGGCAAGTAATTATTTTATAGTATTTTCCATAACACGAACTGTCCGTATTTTCTGCAAAGAGCAAGGATAAAATAGCAGGTATGAAACCCACAATGGAATCATTTCAAATTTTCCAGCCACTCATATTTTCGAGCATTATTGATCTCGTCTTTTTCTCCAGTGCTAGGATTTCAGACCCAAGCTTAGCAACTTTTTGCTAGAGTTGTTCATTTGCTCCCTGTGCCTGTTGCAGCATGACCTGATGATTGTTTAAATGCATTAGTAACTCCAGAAACTGAGGGCAGAGAAAAGGGGGGGGGTTGTGTTGGGCAAGAATTCTGTTTTATAATAAAAGAAGCCATTGAATGCCCAAAGCTGATTATGTAACAAACTCCATCAAGGTCTGCAAAATTCCACCAGAGAATGAAGCATGATGGGAATTTTCAAGTCAGTTCTAATTTCTTTACTGCCTTCAGGAGGTCTTTGTTAAAACCAATGTATTAACTCATTAAATTTAAAAAAGAAAAAAAGATTTGACAAGACTTCAAAAAAAGTGGTTCAATCTGCTACATTTTATGACATTTTATAGCCAATTCGTTTTTAACAAGTTCATTCATTTAACAATTACAACAGATGATCTGATACAGTTCTCTTTAATAAAACTGGATTTTTCCATAAGAAGTATTATTTGTTGCAATTTTTTAAATCTCAATATCTTTACAGGATAATTCCACAAATATTCACAATGCATAATTTTGTGTTACACATTTACTGTGAAAGCCTTAGCAACACTGCACCATGAGTAATAATGGTAATAGCCTTTGCCGGTTCTGCTTCTTCAGCATTTTAATTAAAGTAAGCACATGACACAAAGAAGGTTACATAGAGATGATTTGTGACTAACAACGTGAAAAGTAAATAGAGCACAAGGTGTCTTTGAGGAAATGACTGATGAACCAGAGCGTAGAGATCATGAAGCACTCAGTGATTTCTGAAGGTCCTTTGACCTTTCTAAATGTCATAAACATCACTGCAAGCTGGAGGGTTGACCAGCAAAGAGAGATCATCAATGTCGCCGGTCTGAAGAGCTTCTCTTTGGGTCTCTCTTCCAATCAACCCACATAGAAATAATCCTGCCGTTTCTGGGAGTATGTGCCTTGAATCAAACCAGGTTTGCTGTATCCAAGTTTTCTAGAGACATCATCTCTTTTGGAACGTTTTTTGATGGGCCAAGAGGTGTTTGAGAAACTGGCTAAATCATGTGAGGCATGCTTACAGTGTGAAGAGATAGACCACATCTGGTGAAAGAGTAAATAAGTATAAAAAGGTTGGAAGTATGTCAAGAGAGAGACAATACATATTAAGCTAATCTAGGTTTAAATGTCGTGGTCTAACCTCGCACATTAAATACAAAGTAGAAGCCACTTTCCTAGGGAGTTGAGAAGAATAAAATGGCAGAAGACAGTGGGTAAGTCAGACTGTAATGATTCATCTTACCTCACCAACAGTGTCTGGTGCATTTATATATTAAGTGCTTAGTGAATCCACAAATGGATCACGTCACCCAAGTACAATTAGCCTCTAAGTAGAACATGAAGGCCAACTTTGTTTTCCAGATGGCAGGAAAAATGTCACAAAAATTACACCAGCAGGAAGAGTCCACACCAAATACATACCTTATTGCTTTTGATATTAAAAAATAGGACAATTCTAAGCTAGCATAGCTAAGTTATATATTTAATCAGAAGACAAGAGGTTTTCTTGTCTTTATGAGAGACCATGAAGGATGTTTACTTATATCTTTCTTTCCAAATTCTTAACAGCAATATGTCTTTTTTTCTAGGCCTGCTTTACATAAAATTATTCCATGACAATCAATGAAATTGATTACTGAAACAAGATACTTTGCTTCCAAAAGTTGAACCTGCCTCCAAAAAATTTGTTCATATTTTCTGCAAACATTTCCCCCTTCTCATTTCTGAATCTCACCGACATGGAGAAGAAATACGTGAATTCATCTCCCCTCTTCTTCCCATGCCCAACTTTCCTATGTACACACATATGCTTAGATGGAAAGAAGAGTTAAAGAAACACAATATATGAAAATCTTCTTTGCCACAAATAAAACAAAGAGTGTTCTAACCTCTGTCTATCATTTTTCCTGCTCTGACTGTGTCTCCAGAGGTTTGGGCTGGGACAATGAGAGAAGAGGCAGAGGACGTGGGAAGGACCCAGGAGAAGGGACAGGTTCATTCTCTAAGCAGTGACCAGTCTCACTGATGGAGCTGGAGACAAGGCAGCCAATAAAACGCAGCCCCTGTCACCATGGAACTTTTATTCTAAAGGTAGGAAAGGTAACAAATAGACAATAATAAAATAATTATAAAATTGGGAATGTTATGAAAGAAACAAGTGAGGGTGGAAGGATAATAGTGACGGCTGTCTGTTCTGGGGTTGGAGACCTGCTTTCGAGCGAACATTCCTCAAGGCAGAATGAGGAACATAGAAGACATAGGGAAGCATTTCCTGGGAGGAATAACCAGCACAATCAGTCCTGAGGTGGAAAGAGTGTGCAGAGTGACAAAGGATTTTGAGCAGAGACACACAGTGACCATTCCCTTCTGCAAAACTCGGGCTGATTAACTTGCAGAGAACAGCTGGAAGAAGCCAAGCAAAGGGCTTGCTAAGAGAAGTGGGCAGTGGGACCAGGATGGGGCAGAGAATGTGGAAAGGAGTGACCAGGTGTGGCTTGCTGATGGAGTGGGCATGAGGATGCAAGAAAAAGAAGAGTCAACAATGACTCCCAGGTTCCAACCCTGAGCATTTGGGTGGCCGCCAGCAGTGAAATGTACGGAGATGGATGAGACCAGAGACTGAGAAACAGATTGGGTGGGGAAGGACAGGGTGATTGAAATCAAGAATTGCATTTAATGCTCTTTTTAGGGATCGACTCTGAGCATTTTACTCTGTCAGAAATATCAATAAGCAGAAATTCACCTACAAATAAACTTTTTGCTGATCCTGTTTGATCCATGAAATATCTGCTTCATAAAATGAGGAGATTACAAAACTGAATATGGTCATTATTCCTCTGACCCTAGTGTAACAGTCATCACATGAGAACTACAACGAGTTTTACTTAATGCTCAGCACATTGTGAGGTTTTTAAAGGATAGTATTGAATATGTGTGGAAGACTCATTAATTTAGTGTCTGTGAATGTGTTGTTGAATGCAATAGTACTAAAAATAAAAGTAGAGGTCTAAAAATAGTAGCACAGCTTCCTTCCCATGAAAGGCTTTTTCTAACAGATTAACAAGTGGCGATTGCTCCTGTTCATGAATCCTGGCCTACTTTAAGAGTCTACGGGCATCAAAACAAGTAATTTGACAAAGTTTATAAACTGGAAAGTTATTATTGCCTTGTTTGGGGTAAAATCCATCATATTTAGGGATGGGATTCTCCCCATTGTCCTTGGATTTCTGTGCTATTTTTGGAGTTGGGGAGATTCCTGGAGGTTACACGTGAATTTACTTAGTTCAAGTTCTTGTCTAGAGGACAGATTATTAATTGTACCACTGTCTCAGGGGTATGTAAGATGACTTATAGAAAGCTAAACATGGCTCTCCATTCATATCAGCTGTTTCATTGCAGTGATAGTTGAATATTTTACATGAAATAGTGTACCGAGTAACAGGTATGTAAGGACCCAAGGCCTAAACATGGTCCCCTGATGCATCACAACTAATCTTCAGAGATTTGGAGTGATGAAATACAGAGTTTGTTCACGAATATCTCTAGAGAATGAGATTTCCCAGCCAGCTCAATTCAAACATTAACAGAATGTGTATCATATGCCAGAAACTATGCTAGGGGCCAAAAATACGGAATTAATATTGCATGGTGTTTTTACAAACTGCCTCAAACTCCCACTTCTATTTTTCTTTTACTAGTAGCTAGTATTTATTGGGCACTTAGCGTGTTCCATTAAGTGTTTTAAGGGTATCACATGTGAAACAGTTTCAAGGAATAACTCAGAGCCAATTATTTTGCACACAAATTTTCTCTCAGGCAAGGGAGAAGATGACCAACTTGTCCCCGGTGGTCAGAGTCTGCCTTGCTTTTTTTAAAACTGAGATGAAATTTGCATAACATAAAATTAACCATTTTAAAATGCATAGCTCAGTGGCATTTAGTAGATTCATAATATTGTGAAACCACAACCTCTATCTAGTTCCAAAACATTTTCATCGCCCCAAAAGAAATCCCTTACCCCATTAAGCAGCAACTCCCAATTTCCACCTCCCCCAGCCACTGGCAACCATCAATCTGCTTTCTATCTCTACGAAATTACCTATTCTGGGTGTTTCACATAAATGGAGTTATACAGACCTTTTGTGTCTGGCTTCTTTCAATTAGCATATTGTATTTGAGGGTCATCAACAATGCAGCATGTACCAGTGCTCCATTCCTCTTTATGGCTAACCCGTATTCCATTAGATGCATAAGCCACACTTTCAATCCATTGTCCATGGATTGTTTCCACCTTTTGCCTATCATGAGTAGTGCTTCTGTGAACATTTATGTATGAGCAATTTGAGTACCTGTTTTTCAATTCTTTGGGGTCTATTCCTAGGAATGGACTTGTTGAGTCATATGGTGATTCCATGTTTAACTGTTTGAGGAACCACCAAACTCTTTCTACAGTGACTGAGTCTGTTACCAAAAGCTCAGCATTTGTCCTTGAGGCCACATCAGAAGAATAAGAACAAATGGTTTAAGAAAGAAAAGTTTATTACTTTGCCGGCAAAGGAGGAAAAATGGTAGACTCTCATCTCAAAATAAATACAGAGCTTTTAAAGGGTAGGTTGTCAGCTTCAGGCAATTGCTGTTCAACTATGGTTGATGATTCTAATTGTCCCATCTCCACTGAAATCAATCCCAAGATCTCCACCCAGGACCTCCCTCCTCCAGGTCCAGGCAGAGCCATCTCCTGTAGCACAAAGAACAAAAGACTTAACCTGCTCCTCCCAACCACTGGTCTGAGGCAGGGACGCAGGTTTTAGTTCCAAAAAGGAATGGAGGATGTTTTAAAGAAACAGAAAATATTTTTGCCATTTTTTCATACCATTCCCTCAGTTATAAACCCTTTAACATTGCCACCATTAATGTACAAGGGTTACAATTTTTCCACATCCTTGTCAACACTTAATATACCTCCTTCTTTTTTTTTTTTTTTTTTTTTTTGTACTTACTGCCATTCTTGTGAGTATGAGCTGCTATCTCTTCACGGTTTGAGTTTCATTTCCCTAGTGCTTAATGATGTTGAGCACGTTTTCAGGTGTTTATTAAACATTTGCCTATCTTCTTTGGAGAAATGTCTTTTCAAGTACTTTGCTCATATTTTAATTGAGTTGTTTGTCTTTTTGTTGAATTGTAAGAATTTTTTATATATTCTGAGTATCTTATCAGATATATTATTTGCAAATATTTTCTCCCATTACGTAAGTTGTGGCATCACTTTCTTGATAATGTACTTTGATGAACAAAAGTTTTAAATTTTGATGAAGCTCAATTTATTGATTTTTCCTTTTGTTTCTTTTGATGTCATATATGAGAATCCATGGCCAAATCCAAAGTCACAAAGATTGAGATCTACATTTTCTTCTAAGTTCTAGAGTTCTAGCTCTTATATATTAGGTTATTGTCCCATTTCGCATTAATATTTATAGTTGGCATGAAGTAGGAGTAAAATTTCATTCTTTTTGCATGTGGATATCCAGTTGTCCAAGCAGAAGATACAGAGGTTCATGTTACATTTTACCTCAGCTTTTATATTATACAGGAATTTCCCAATTATAATATCTGAGATTTTAGGAGAAAAGAAAATAGCTACTGTAAATTTCTGTATTTGGCATTTTTCACAATATATTGCAATTATTTATGTAATACGTAATAAACCATATTATTATAATGATAACTATGACTCTCCCTCTAGACCAGGATCTTCAACACTGGTCACCTATTAGAATCCCCTGGGAGATTTTTAAAATGCTATTATTGGGCCCAGCTCCCATCCAATTGAATCAGAACCTCTAGGCCTGAGTCTCAAGAATCAATAGTTTTTAAAAGCTTCCCAGGAAATTCTAATATACATTAAGTTCTCACTTAAGGTCATCAATAAGTTCCTGGAAACTGTGACTTTAAGTGACATGACATATAACAGGACCTTTATTTTTCCTCATCAATGTTATAATGAAATGACATTGAATGAAACAACATTATTTAAGGACCTGCTGTACATCGTTTCCCTTTAATTTGCAGTTTCCACGTACCTATCAACAACACCAAGTGAGGACCTACTGCGAGGCTCACAGCTCTCTCAACTGTTTTCTTAGTTCTTAATCACTTTGCCCATGTCTACTTGGGGTGCCATAACAAATACCATACACTGAGCAGTTTAAACAACAGAAATTTATTACTCATTTTTTCTGGATTTGGGAAGTCCAAGATCAAGGTTCTGTCCAATTCAGTTTCAGTTGATGGTGAAGACTCTGTTCTTGGCCTGTAGATGGCTGCCTTCTCACTGTGTCCTCACATGGTCTTGTTGGAAGGATGGAGGGCGAAGAGAGAGAGAGAGAGAGAGAGAGAGAGAGAGAGAGAGAGAGAGAGAATGTTCTGCTGTTTCTTACATGGACACTAACTCAAAGGATCAGGACCCCACTTTTGTGAATCTGTTTAACCTTATTTACTGCCTTAAAGGTCCTGTCTCCAAGTACAGTTATATTGGGGGTTAGGGATGCAACATATGGATTTGGGGGCACACTATCCTGTCCACAGCAGTGTTATTCACACTTTTAGGAATCTAAGGAAATCTAGAGAAATGTTATCTGTACATTCATGAAAATAATTTGTAAAATTTCAAAGAGTTCTGCATCCCTGATTTACACCGTGAGCTCCTCAAGGGTGCTATGCTTTTTATCTTTGTATATTTTTGGTATGAGCCTCTCTCTGCCCTTATTCACTTCCACTTCAAGAAATGAGAATTTGAGTCCTGGCACAAGGACAGATATATAGACCAATGGAATAGAATTGACAGTCCAGAAATAAACCCATACATCTAAGGCCAACTGATTTTCAACAGGGCTGTCAAAACAATTCAGCAGGGAAAGAATAGTCAATTCAACAAATGGTGTTAGGAAAATTGGGTAGCCACATGTAAAACAATGAAATTGTACCCTCAAAAGAATTCTGTATGTCTCATGTAAAATTTAGACTTGAAGATTTGACCATCTCTACTGTAACCACCTATGGCAAAAGCAGGAATGAACCATGATGTAAATGTGATGGTGTGTATTATAGGAAATGCATAGCATCTAAACTATCTTCCAGTCAGTCAAAAGGAGGAACATTTTTCAGGTGTTGAAAAGTTGTCTGCTTAGGTTGAAGGTGGAGGTTAAGTTGAAATTAAATTGAAATCTCCTTACTCCTGGATTGATTGCAATATCTGATCATACCTTCAACTTTCTTGGTGCAGATTAATTGCCTGAGAGACTCCCCGGGAAGAATTTGCAGAGCAGAGCAGGAAGGAGGAAGGTATCGGCAGAGACCAATCCCCAAGAGGCTTGGAGTCCAGTGACAACGGTAGGCGGAGCCGTTTGTTTCTTCCCCACCTCGCATCTCTGACGGATTATGGGTTCCCGAACTGCTGGAGAGACCTTCGGCTCACATGAGTCCAGAGGCTGGTGCCACCAGTGAGCTGGGAGCGTCTTGCAGACAGAGCACAGGCTCCCAGCTCCCCTGGGGTGCTTCCCACCCCACAGACCCAAGCCAGGATGGCAGGCGCCATATGGCTTCTCTACCCACGCCCCCACCCGCCCCTATGCACCTTTGTCCTCCCCAGGGGCTTCAACTCCTGACATTTCATCTCACTCATTTCCACACGGACATTTTCCAACTCTGGCCCAGACCACAGGAGCGGTTTTTTTTTTTAATCTTTTACAGTAGCTTCTTCCCCTAGATCCTGGTTTGGACATTCAAATCAGTGTTTATACTTCAAATGTTATAAAACATGGAGTGGGAAGTTGAAGGGAATACCACTAGAGTAGGTGAGACTCTCGCAAGTACCAAAGGATCACAGTACTGCATTCTGGAAGCTTTTAATTCTAAGTTCTAAATATGTTGTCTTGCTAGGCAAAACTTCAGTGATGTACTTGGATTAGTTTCAAGTAAACCCTTCATTAAAAGACTACCAGGGCTGGGTGCAGTGGCTCACGCCTGTAATCGTAGCACTCTGGGAGGCCGAGGCAGGAGGATAGCTCAAGGTCGGGAGTTTGAAACCAGCCTGAGCAAGAGTGAGACCCCGTCTCTACTAAAAATAGAGAGAAATTAATTGGCCAACTAAAAACACATAGGAAAAATTAACCGGGCATGGTGGCACATGCCTGTAGTCCCAGCTACTCGGGAGGCTGAGGCAGGAGGATTGCTTGAGCCCAGGAGTTTGAGGTTGCTGTGAGCTAGGCTGACGCCATGGCACTGTAGCCCAGGCAACAGAATGGGACTCTGTCTCAAAAAAAAAAGACTAACAGGTTTCTATTATCCAATGTGTTCTGATTGTTTCTCCCTATATATAGATATAAACATAACATATAGACATTTTATTTTGTTTTATTTTTATTTGTAACACTGCTTGAGTTAGCACCACTTACTTGTTACCTACTCACTCCAGGCCTCAGTTTCTTTGCCTACGCACACTTGTTTAACCTCTGTAAAATGGGGATAATAATAACATCTCCCTATATCTGAGGTTGCTGTGGGGATTCAATGAGTTAATGCACGTAAAGCACTTAGAACAGTGTAGTGTATAAATATTACCCATGTTTTCAAGAAAAGGGTAAAAATGTTATTTTCTGAATTCTAACTCTTTTGTATTAAAAATAAAGGTTATTGCTTTTTAAAGCATTGGCTGCTATGGTTTCTAATCTTAGCGTGGACAGTGTATTTACCTGGATATGGAAAGTTCATGGATTTAAAAGGGTCCTGATCCGTCATACACAGGCCACTGGTTTACACTCTAACTTATCAAGACAATAACTCAGAATCCTGCTCTCCAACTTCCCCGGATGCTTCTGTGAAGTGACTGACTTCTCTGTGTCCAGTTCATAGGGAACAGATGTTACTGCAAAAAATAACACCATAATAATTTCCCTTAATTAGTACCTCTGTGAGTAAACTGAACAAGAACATTGAACAATCCTAGAAACTAAATTACCCTCTCATCTGTGGGGGACCCTCCCAGCTCAGCTGGATGAGTCACGAGAGAGCAGAGATAGTGACTCTGTGTCTCTGCTGTGAATAAATACGGCCTTCAGTCTTTTATGTCTTTTAAGGCTATAAATCTGAGCACTTTTAAGAGCACTTTAAACATTCTCCATTTTTTAAAAGCCGATGTTTTCATACCATCTTTCTTTTTTCCTTAACACAAGGTAAGATAACTATACTTTTTGCACTATGACTGACTCAGCAATTTCATGATTTTTTTATGAGCACCTATCAGGGAAAGCATAAAAATATTTCCAGATTAGGAGCTAACAAGGTAAATTTCAGGGCAAAAACAAAAGGTGAGAGGAGGGGAAGAGAAAACTTTGTTTTACCACAAAACGTTTCCAGTCAACATCAAATGATACCAAATGACAGTTTTTGTTGTTCTAACATGAAATCAAACATTCATTTGAGAATACTGTTTTGTTCTGACTTATCATTCAGCATCCTCTGATAGGATTAATTTTAATATCAAGGGAACAAGCTCTAGCATCTTAACTATTTCATTTGTATGCTATCATTTCCGTATGATTCAATTCCATGGCAATTTGAAGCCCAAGGGCCCAAAATAAATGTATCATCTCACAGAACTGCAACATTTTTATCTCTGTCATTAAGATGAATTTATTCTTGAAATGTCTTCTAATCCAACTTGAAATATACAGCCATTATCACAAATTCTTAGCACTGAAAGAAAACTTAAGGGGTCTTCTAGTCTAAACCAGACCACTTTTAGAATCTGTTAGGTAGAGGGATTTCAAACCTAGTTTTAAGATTCTCCTAAGGAAGGAAATTTCATAACATCTCCCAATAACTTCTTCTGTAGCTTTGACAAGGTGCAGTCTATATAATAATGAGACATATTTCCATAAACCATTCTTGAAAATCTCTCATTTCATAGTTATGTTTTGCAAAGGGAATTTCTTAGGTTATCAGATTAATGTCTTACTTTTCACATAATTTTATATAAGTTGTTAAAATGAAATTTTGAATGAGTTCACTGTCTTTTATTTAACCTCTATCTTATTTTTTACTCTCTTTCCTTTAGTGCATTTTAACAAATGATGTAATCTTTACCAAAAAATTCTTTGAGTTAAGAAATTTATTGTCAAACTGTCTCTTTGGTAAATTTCAAACATCATAGACAACATTGCTGTCTACAATGTCCTACAAAAGGCCCATATTCATCCTCTGATGTAGCAGATAGTAATATTAATAACACAGACACACACAATGCTTGGTCCAAAGTCACGGATAGCTGGAATATTTTTGCTACAGGAACACTGACTTCATCAATCCTTTTTGAAATTAATTATAAATGTGGGTTTATGAAAGTCTATGTATTTCATAGCTTGTTAGGTAAGCATTCACTTTTCAAAAGGACTCATAAATGTTTGTATTTCACAAGGAAGGTTTATCTTCCTGAGTTTCCTTCATATATGCCTAAAGAACAATGTGGTTTTATTTACTAGGCATTTATTAATACCCATTATATACCAGGCACTATGTTCAAGGATGGGGACACAAAGATCAATAAGCCAGGCCCATACGTGGTGAGGGCTGCACCTTTCAGGAGCCACCAATACAAAACATATCATTTCAGTCCAAGTGCAAGTGGCACAAGAAAGGTCTCTCTATAGGGTTCTGGAGGCCAAAGGAATGAAAATTCAGGGAAGACTTCCTGGAAGAGTTGCTATCATTTTTTAGTTATATGATCATATGATAAAATTTTTAGCTCAGTCTGTAGGGAAATAGTCTGTATGAAAGAAACGTTTAAAAATGGTGTTTATGCAGGGAATCTGGCAGGGCATATTGAAAAATGGGAGTGGAGAGGAGACAAAGTATTCATCAACTGTGTCAATGAAAAACGGAAAAGATTTCCTCTTCGAGATGCTTAAGCAGATTTGGTGAACAGCCTCACCTCTGCTTCCAACTCCACTTACTGCTTGTTCCTAAGCCAGACTGTGCATTATTATCCCTTGGACAGCTTTCAACAGATAAACATACCTGAAGCCACACCTGCAAAGACTAGAGGTCTGGAGGGCATCCCTGGATCTATTTTTAATACAGAAATCCCAGATGATTGTATCATAATGAACTTCTCTCTTACCCCTGGTTGAACCAGTATCTAGGAATCACCTTCCAAAGCAATGACTCAAATCTTGATGCATTTAACAGTAAATGGGGTCTCTGAATTCTGGGCTTGGAACCGTTTTCGTATAAGATTCTGACACCCACCTAATGTAAGAAATCCTGGTCAAGACAGGATATAATTAATCTGAGTTTGGGCTTTTTAGGTGCCATTTGCATGTAGCAGGAACTAGAGTTTCTAGATGAAATAATAATACTAATAAAGCACTCCCACGTTTGTTGCAAGTTTTAAGACACAGCACACATGGCGGTGCCCACCCCTACTCCCCAGCTTTTCAATGTGCTTGGGCCTCTTCCAACGGCCAATATTTGCATCTCTGGCTTGAGCATGTTTTCCAGAACTGAGGCCCAATCTCACCATGTATCTAGCAAAATGGAAATGGAAATGCCAGGGAATGGGCAACCTTCAGAAACAGCCCTCAACCAGTGACTCTCAGAGAGTATAAATGTCCCAGCTCGCTTGCCTCTAAGGCAGAGTAATCCTGACGCCTGTGTTTGCACTGTTTCTTGGAGTTGCCGCACAGGAGAAAGCTCTAGTCGTTCACTGTGGCAGCTGGCTTCATGATGCACCTTTTATTGGCTGCCTTCCTTATCCCTGTATTGTCTTCCTGCTCCCCTATGGGCGTTTGCTACCTCTACCAAATAAATCTCTTGCTTGTAAATCCTTATCTTAGGGTTTACCTCTGAAGGGGCCCAAATCAACAGGACATGACCCATTAAATATAATGATTGTATCTTCAAGTTCAAATAGTATTTTGTATGCTCCTCAAAAAATAAGGCCAAAATGCAAAGATCATGAATAAAACAGACGGACCAATTTAATGACTATGTTTTAAAAGATATTTTGGAAATTGCCTGCCTCACAGGGTGGTTGTGAGGACCAAAAAAATACATGAAAGGTCCTTGTAAATAGTAAAGCTATCTATGTACAAAAATAAATAGATAAAAAAAAATTTAAAAAATGATATTTTGGAAAACAGACATCTGTTCAACTGCATGATTTTGATCCTAAAAGCATAGCATGATCTGCACACACTTGGAGGAAAACCAGAGGACTGTCACCAAAGAAGGACAAGCCAGTCATCATTCTAGGTATAAGGGCACAGAATAGGACAGATGGACTGATGCAGGTGTTAGGAGGAAACCTGAAGAGAGGTGCTCGATTTTTATAAGTATATAAATGTGAGCATGCATCCCTTCTCCAGATGACCCTGATCAAAGCCATGTAATGAATAAATCATGGTCCAAAGATGTGCTGGAGCTGGCTCATACCAACTTGTGAGAGCCTGAAGGCCAACTGTCAATTTCAGGAATTTTGCAAGCCAAATCACTTTAGTCATAGCTAAAATAGGCCATGGTGGGAGTATTTACACCACAGACATGGGCAAACACTATAAATCAGAGCTTCCTCCTCCCACTGAAAGTCAGGTGCTGAGCACTTACCAACAGGCCACTGAATCATGAAATTGTCATTACTCACCTGTTCTATTAATTAGTCAACCTCACTGCAACAAGCCGACAAAGGACTGGAAGTAAGTCAAGACTCACTTCCCTGGTGCCTTGTAAAATTACGCTAGAATTGTATGAAACCAAGAAAAATACTGCTTAGAAAGGTGGTCTTTCATTGGACTTTGCAAATGCTCAGGGGGTTTCATACACAAAAGGTTTGAAGAGACTCAATTTGCAGATCTTCAACTTCCATTTATGCTCTTTCTAAAAACTGAATTGCTTGAGAGTGAGGCTACCAGTCCACAACCCTTCCTATGTTACAGAAGAAAGGCTTACCTTCTCAAATATATCAAATCTTACTACTGGGCATTTCCCTGGTTGTAAAGTCTCTACGACCCCAAACAAAGGCATACAGGGAAAGACTGGTTTGGGAGAAGACTCCTTTCATGATTAATGAAGCCATCTTAAACACAAAGGGCCTCCTATCTTCCCCTGTTTTCCATCTATATCCACTAAGGCAAAGCTTAGCATTAAAAAGGAGAGAATTTTAGCCCATTTTTTAATTTTTCTGAATTCAGAACAACTGAGGAAACGTAGATTAGTGGCAGTGATTCTTTTAATTGTAAATGGAATGCTTGAGAGGACTACCAAAAATGTTAAGATGCTTTAGAAAAAACCCCATGGCTATAAATTTTACATGCCTTCTTTCCTATAACTACCTTAGTGTGCTCTATTTCATAAGGTAGTTAAAATGTACTTAATTGAATCATATCATGAAATATTTATCCAAGTACAGTCAATCTTCATCTTATTTCATTTTATGAGATGCTCAATATTTTCTACTACCTAGCAACAAAAAGTAAATAAATGGATTTAAACTTGTGATTAAAACAAATTTAGATATCAACTTAAAAATTACTGAAAAGGTGCAGAGCTTTTAAAAAAAAATTTAATGTGCAGATGGACAAATAAATCTGGCACTGAGATTAAGCTGCTTTCATAGCCCCTACCTGGGCAGTCTGGCCTCTCCAGAGGTGGATTGCACAGGGCTAAACAAACACTCCTTTAGAATACCCAAAAGTAAAAAAGAGGAAAAAAAATCATTTTGAAGAATTTAGGCACTCACTACAAACATTTCATTATCATTGTTATTTAGCAGCCTTAAGCGATGGGTTGGGGAGGGATAGGAAAAGTTTATGAAAAAAAAATCTAGAAGACAATACTTTCAGTGCATTGTGATATTCAAATAAGCATATCTGAATATTGACCTTTGTCATTGCATTGAAGAAGACTGTTAACCAGGAAAAAAGAAAACCCTCTGGTTTTTATAAATAATCACTAATCCACTACCAAGAATGTATCTCATTGCTTTGTTTTTCCAAGTGTACTCAAAAGTTAGCTTTTCTTAGATCTTATGATCCAAGTGTGCCTGACGTAACATCTATTATGGAGTCATACCAGATAGTAAATGTCTGTATTATTAATAGTATCAAAGCAATAAATGCGTTCCTGACATAGGCTAAACCTGGGTATTTACGAGGCACCTGCAGTCTTTTAAGAGTTCGTGTTGGCAGAGTGCATTGAATTGTTTCTTCTAAAAGCACCTACTAAAAACAGTCCACTTCTTCCTCTTTATTAGGAATTCCAGAAGTTATGGTCTACTATAGAATCAAAATCATGTGGGAGTAAAATTTATCTTCTTCCAGAAAGTTCCTCCCAGCATTAAAGATGATGTATCTGTAGAACTTCAAACTGTAGGGGCAGCAGCCATCCATGTGGATTGTTCCAGTAAAATTCGCAATTTAAAGGCACCTTGTTTTGGCAACTTGATGGTTACGCTCAGCCAGGTTGGAAGTGGTGGAGGAAGATTAAAAATTCCTTGATCAAGAAAAGAGAAAGTGTGTGGCTTTTTCATCAAAAAGCAGGTGATCTCAGTGGCAGCACTTTATCCAAATAACTGCAGACACTGCCTTTTTTGGCATAAACAGTGTAAAGAATGGCAAGAAGCAAACTCTTTGGCGGAAAGAATCTATTCCTATTCTATTTTCTAGAAACCAGAGAAGTAATCCATCCCGACAGTTCACCTATGTGTGTGCCTAGGGAAATTTGTTTGTAAAAAATTCTTTTGCAAATCTGTGGCAGACTTAAGAATTCCCTCCCCTTCCCGACCCGGGACATGGTCAAGGGCAGTTCCCATCGCCACAGTTCAGCAGCCCTCAGTGCAAATAGAAAAAAGGCTGTCCTTCCTCCCCCCTTATCTATTCCCTGTCTTTTTTTACTTCGCCCCCTCCCTTCTTGGTCACACCCACTTTGCCTGCTGTACAGTGTCAATCCCCCCCTGAGTCTGCTGGGTTCCATTTGCCCTGGTTTGTCGAGGAGACTTAATTCATTCTGTGTGTAAATAGGAAACATCTTGTTTCTTCCAATGAATTACTTCCAAATATTTTCTGTTGATCTTCTCCTTTCCTCCTTGCTGGTCAGCTTCTTAAAGACATTTCCAGCCATTTTTAATGATTAAAACAGTTTAATACATCTTTAAAACATACAACGATTTGTTTATGAAATTTCAGCGCTGCTAGATTCCAGTATTTTTCTTTTTCTCTCCTTGGTGCAGGCAAGCTCGCTGGATGGGAATGTGTGTGGTGGGGACCAAGGGACGGAGCTGGTCTGGCCTCACAGGGCTCCTCCCTTTCCTCTCCCAGGTGCTGGCTCCTCCCTATTGGGGCAATGAGAATAAAAGAAGAGATGAGGCCGCAGTGCCTTCTTCCTTGGCGGGGCCAGGTGTGGTTCTCTCTGTCGCTGCTGTGACTCTGATCTAGAGACCTGGCTTTGTTGTCATTTGTGTGTCAGGGGCTCACACCCTGGTTTCCTGGAGTACATGGGGTTTTTGCAGAACCGGCCTTCCCACGCAAGGTTTCCAGATTCATTTGTGTGTCAGGGGCTCACACCCTGGTTTCCCGGAGTACATGGGGTTTTTGCAGAACCAGCCTTCCCACACAAGGTTTCCAGATTCAGGCAGCGGGCTCTGGCCAGACCACTCACCCGCTCTTAGCTGCCACCACCAGCCATCAGCCCCACAGTCTCTTGTTGCAGGGAGCTCTTCTTCCAGAAAATAGCTTAGCCCCACCCCAGGGTGTCCACTCCACTCTCACACCCTTGCCACCCTAAAGGGTGGGGGCCCCGTGTGTCTGGGCCATCTGCTCCCCCACTGACCTACCTCCCTGTCCCAGCAGCAATAAGCACAGCAGGTTTAATGGGTCTCAACTCTCAAAGAGGAAGAGATCCTTAGATCTTACTCTACCCAAGCTCCCCGCTAAATCTTCTTGGCAGTTATCACGGGCTCTCCCTTCCCTGCGGTGGGAGGTGACAGCATACACAGGTGGAAAGAATAACATCTCTCCCCAAGTCTTTCACTTCCTTCAAGGCAGCTTTTTAATATCCCAATGCCCTCACCCTGCCCACATCAACTTGGGGGCCCTTCAGGGCAGGGGAGGGCTGCAGGGAAGGTGGTTGGTTATAGGGCTGTTTCTAGGCATGTGCCTCTCAGTACACCCTGGGGGAGGTGGCTGGCTCACTGCTGGTGTCACTCTAAATGTAGAATGTGACATACTTGGTGCCTTTAATCCCCCATTAGGACAACAGGGAAAATCCTCCTTGGCATCTTGCTGCTCTGGGACCCATGTGGATAAGGCACTGAGGCAGCTCCCTGGCCTTCAGTCAGCTGGTGAGGCTCCTGCCTCGCTGGATGTCAGTCCTCCCGACTGGTATTTGGCACTCATCGAGCAGCTCCTTGGTCCTTATCTGTCCCAGAATAGTAGCTGGTATGTGGTACATGTCCTCTTATAGTTACAAGATAAGGACCAAACCCTCTTATTAACTCAGATGCTCCAATAACAAGAATATACCACGAACTAAGCGAGGATGAGAGACCAAGGGGCAGGAAGTCTACTGACAGCTCAGCGACTCTTGCCATGCTCCCAAGGGCCTTCGCATGTCTCCCGGCTCATCCCCCATCTACAGCCGCCTCTGTGCACCCATTCATTACACTACCCATCAGAACACTCTGGGATTATTCCCCATCCCTCCCCAGTCCTGATGGAAGAAAGCAATTAGTTCCCCTGGTGTATGGCCATTTCCGTGCTAATCTCAAAGACCTGTGCTTTTCCCAAGATGACAGATTCCTTTCAATTTCATTGACAGTGTCAGATCATCCAAATCTCAAAATCTCAAGGCAGAAAGTCTACTGGCAACGTGTTAGCCACATCATTCTGAATTGCACCAGAGTTAAATGTGTAGAGCTATCATTGTTACGGAAATCAAAACGTGTGTGTTAATGCAAGGCCAACCGATGACAAATCACAGGCAACTGCCCAAAGCCCCCTGCTTTGGAAATCACAGAGAGCACTGATGCCTGTAGCAACTTAGAAGATTATCTATTGGAGGAAAAGCAATAACTCAGTGGTTAGTGGTGGAGAAATGGCATAAAAATCTTGAACACAAAACCAATCTGTAATTTTTAACAGTATCACCAAGGGAAAGGGGTAAGATTGTCCCTTCCCTAAAACACACTCTCCAGAGGGTCAGTCTATGAGTTCTTCCAGCCCCTACCCCCGCAATGACTGTAACATTGTCCTCTGTGGTTTTACTGCCAAGTTTCCATGTTTCCAACATGGATAGAGGAAGGAAAATGGATGAAGAGATAAATTTGTTTGGAAGTAACTTCAAAATTCTGAAATTATGGAGATGTTATAAATGAGCTTCTCAGTGAATATGACTCTAGAATTTTTTTCAACTCTTTGATGTTATAGGCAAGAAGTTTTTCCATGGTCACAGATACACAATCAGAAAGAAAAGTAAACTTTAAAATCTGTCTCTCTTTTCTCTAAAGATTCATGTCATGAATGAGTAAGGGAGAAAGAGAGCTTCCTAGAAAAACTATTGCATGTTTCCACCTTCTTCCTAAATATTGCAACTATAACATCACCCCAATTCCTCAATTATATTCTTACCTTAAAAACACACTGAAGGTTTAGGCCGGGCGCGGTGGCTCACGCTTGTAATCCTAGCACTCTGGGAGGCCGAGGCGGCTGGATAGCTCAAGGTCAGCAGTTCAAGACCAGCCTGAGCAAGAGCGAGACCCCGTCTCTACTATAAAATAGAAAGAAATTAATTGGACAACTAAAAATATATGTAAAAAATTAGCCGGGCATGGTGGCGCATGCCTGTAATCCCAGCTACTCAGGAGGCTGAGGCAGAAGGATTGCTTGAGCCCAGGAGTTTGAGGTTGCTGTGAGCTAGGCT
>CAUYRT010018816.1:0-18009 GCA_963574885.1 Lepilemur ruficaudatus
TTTTTCTATATATATTTAGTTGGCCAATTAATTTCTTTCTATTATTAGTAGAGACGGGGGTCTTGTTCTTGCTCAGGCTGGTTTCGAACTCCTGACCTTGAGCAATCCGCCCACCTTGGCCTCCCAGAGTGCTAGGATTACGCCACGGAACTCTAGCCCGGGCAACAAAAATTTATACTCTGTATAAAAAAAAAAAAAAAAAGTGGTACAATAATTTGGGAAATTCTGTGTATTAGAGCCCCCTATTGGAAAGGAAAGTATAACATATATCAACATGTTAAAGTTCCTGAAAAGTTCTATGTTGGGAGACAATTCTGTATGAGTTTCTCTTGTTTCTGCATGACTTGTGGGCAAAGGCACTAACTGCCTTTGTTCTGGATGATCTTATCAAGGGTATCTGTATATGCTTGGAAGCTAGAGATAGTTTCCCTCCAAAACAAAGGGAAAGCATGCTTACCACCCGTTATAGAAGATTTGGGTTCCTAGAGCTTGGCATTCTCTTCCCATATTGCCACCCTTTGGCCCTCTACGCACTGCCCTACTAAGGACTTCAGTATTACATAATAGTGGAATCCATGCTAGGATTTTAAAAATTACTTGATAAACTATATACTTGAAAATGGTTAAAATGGTAAATTTTATGTTTTATATATTTTACTACAATAAAAATATATAAGTTACTTGATTACTACCTAATTTCCTCATTCTAATAGGTTAGCATCGATCACTACATTTTATGATTAGCTTAAGTTTAGCTTTTTGTTCACTACCCTAGATCCTAAATAAGAGCTGTCCTGGCCAGGCATGGTGGCTCACAGCTGTAATCCTAGCATTCTGGGAGGCCAAAGTGGGAGGATTGCTTGAGCTCAGGAGTTCAAGACCAGCCTGAGCAAGACCCCACCTGTACTAAAAATAGAAAAATTAGCTGGGTACTGTGGCCTGCGCCTGTAACTCCAGCTACTTGGGAGGCTGAGGCAAGAGAATCGCTTGAGCCCAGGAGTTTGAGGTTGCTGTGAGCTACCATGACACTGCTACACTACACCCCTGCACTCTACCCAGAGAGACAGAGCGAGACTCTGTCTCAAAAAAAAAAAAAAAAAAGAAAAAGAGCTGTCCTATTTAACTTCTTGTAGCCACTGAAAAAAATGTATTCCACTGTATCCACATTTTACCTATTCCTATACAGCAGAATAAACTAAAGATCTTACCATCTGAAATACATCAGAGCCTTCATCAAAATCCACCATGGCAAAAAAAATCCTGTTGGTAAATGCACTGGAGTATCGCCAGGAGTTTGCCAGGATCTGGAATTCTTCATCAGCTTGCCTGGACGCAATCAGATTTGTGAAGATAACATATAAAACAATTTTAAAAAACAATCTAGTTTATCAGCAGTAAAAGAGATGCAACCAAGCATAGTAGTTTTTCCAATGCAAGAAATAGTAAAAAATATTGACAAGTAAGTCAGGCTTTGCTGACAGGATAAGGATAAACCTGTTTTGGCATAAGAGAAGCCTTATTCCTAAGTGTTGAGGATTTCACCAGAAAGTAGTAATCACCTGATTTCACTTTATACCTCATGTCTCTTTCTTATCCCAAAGCTCTTTCAGTGACCATTGGCCAAATGCAGCTAATAGTGTCTACAATTTTTAATATACTAAATTACTTCTAAGAGTTCAAAGATAAGGCAGAAGTATTTTGCCTAGAGAAAGTAGAACTACAATATTAATCCATTAAAAAAATCTAAAGCACAAATGCTACTCGGGAAATAAAAATCAAATCAGATGAATTATTATTATAATGAAAGATAAGAAGAGTCCAAGGAATTGAAATTAATCAAAACCTCAAGTCATCTGTGACTTTTTGTGTATCTCCCATATGCTTTCACTTTCCAAGATCTGTCAATTCTCATTTGTGATTACCTTTTAACTCTCCCCATCCTCTCCTGTTTATTTTTATTGCTACCATCTAAGGTCAGATAATTAATATCTAATAGTAGGATATTAAAACACTGACTATCTAGTTTCTCCCCCTCCAATCCTTCTTACACTGCAATATACATCAGTCTTTCTAAATTACTACTTTCTGAAACCCTTCCTCTTCTCAGAAACCATTGTTGCTTTTCTATTACCTTCAGAATACAGCCTCCAAGCTCTTTCAATGGTTATTCATTGTTTTTTAGAGATAGGGTCTTGCTATCTGCCCAGTCTAGAATGCACTGGCTTATTGACAGACACAATCATGGCGCACTGCAGGCTTGACCTCCTGGCCTCAAAAGATCCTCCCACCTCAGCCTTGTGAGTAGCTAGGACTACAGACACGTGCCACTGGCTTCACTGTTTGTTCAAGGTTCTTTATCACCTAGCTCAAAATAATGCATATAGCTTTTCTTATCTAACCTCACTACTAATCAGTATCAAATAGGAGCCCTTAATCCCAGCACCTGATTTACTCCTATCTCTGCACCCTTGTCTACATAATTGCTTCTAACTGGAATATCCTGTTTCTATCTAAATTTGATCCCTCTGTCTAGCCCTAGCACAAATCCTATCTCCTCCATTAGGTCAACCCTAACCACTCCTATTATTTGTCCTTCCTGAAATTTTACAGTATTTATTATGTATACGATTCATCTATTACTTATTCACAAATTGCCTTATATTGCCAGCTAGATTTTCATGTGTGTAATTCATTTCCCTAACCAAATGATAAGGGTAGGGCTTCTTTTTTACACTTCTCATTCCAACAGCACCAAAAATATAGTATTATTCACATTGCTCTTGCTTAATTTTTATTTGTTGAATGAGTTTAGGAAAATGTGAGTCAATTTTAAATTTGGTCTCACAGAAAGTAAGATATCAGTAAAACTCAGGTTAGTAAGAATTCCATTAATTTGCATTTAACACGGAATTACGAAGGAGTTTGTGTTTGTTCCCTGCCATTTCTGTATACTCTTGATTCTTACTGAGTGAACTGAATTAAAAGTAATTATAGATTTTAAGTTTATTCATAGTTAATATCTACTATTCTTTTTCCTTTTTTCATTTATTTTTAATTTATATTCAGCATACACCCCTCAAAATAAGCACTAGGAACCAAATATCTTGATTATCTCTCACCTTTAGGGAGAAAATTCTGAAAGAAAAGTTATCAAGGCTTGGGGTAGGATAACACACTATTCTGAAACAAGGCTGTCTATTCCTTCACATGGCCCAGGCTATCAGAATTTGAAGAGAGCCTCCAAGTTTTTACTAAACTAGTTCGTCCTGCCTTTTTATTTAAAGTGAATTCCCAAATCAAACATACTGACCTAAAAATATAGGTAAAAAAGACACTAAAAAGCAAAAGCTATTTTTACTTATCTACCATTTTTAGTTGCTCATGATGTTTTTGTTTAAAGAAATAGCAATCTTTATCCCTAAGATTATTCAGAAACAGTAAAATAAAATCAATAAACCATCATTTGATGAAAATTTAAGTGAGATCAGTCTCTACCTCTGAGGTTTACAATCATTACAAAATAATCTAGAAAATAGAAACATCTCTAAATCATGGATGTTCGGGTTTTTTAAAAAAAATATTTTTTGGCCGGGCGTGGTGGCTCACGCCTATAATCCTAGCACTCTGGGAGGCCGAGGAGGGAGGATTGCTTGACCTCAGGAGCTCAAGACCAGCCTGAGCAAAAGCAAGACCCATCTCCACTATAAATAGAAAGAAATTAGCCAAACAACTAAAAATATATAGAAAAAATTAGCCGGGCATGGTGGCGTGTGCCTGTAGTCCCAGCTACTCGGGAGACTGAGGCAGGAGGATTGCTTGAGCCCAGGAGTTTGAGGTTGCTGTGAGGTAAGCTGACGCCACGGCACTCTAGCCCAGGCAAGAGAGTGAGACTCTGTCTCAAAATAAATAAATAAATAAATAAAATAAATTAATTAAATTACATTATTTTTTAATTGACAAATAATTGTATATATTTATGGGGTACAATGATGTTTTGATATATGCATACATTGTAAAATGATTAAATCAAGCTAATTAATTATAGCCATCACATCACCTACTCATCCTTTTGTGGTGAGAACATTTAAAATCTATTTTTAGCAATTTTAAAATATATAATACATTATTATTAACTGTGGTCACCATGCTGTGCACTATATCACCAGAACTTATTCCTCCTATCTAAATGAAACTTTGTGCCCTTCGATCAACATCTTCCCTTTCCCCATGCCTTCCCCCCAGCCTCTGGTAACCAACCACCATTCCACTCTCTGCTTATATGAATTTGACTTTTTTAGATTCCACATGAGATCACATGCATCTTCATTTTTTAAAAAATTTTCCTGTTCTCTCATATTCCAAACTTAGATGAAGCCACCATTATTGCATCAATAAACATATTAAGCTTTGGGTAGACCAGTTAAAATTTTGGAGCCCATTTCTTCCAAAAATGGGAGAATATTTGCTACCCCTACCTTCTGTGATTATTGTGATAAAACAAAAGTATGAAGCTGAAAACACTTATAAATAATAAAACACGACATCAATGCCATTGGCAAACATTGATGGCTACTCCAGTCTTTAGCCACGCTGCCGCTGCTAATACAGACACCCAAGAATGAACTATAAAAGAACAACAGTATTATACATTACCACAGACTTCCTAAGTAAGGTATACACATAAATTATTTATGTACCCACTGAACTCATTTGATTCTTCTGAGATTGATAAATGGTTAAAATCTTATGAGTTATTTAAAGTGTAGTTGAAAGTTCATACTTGCAAACGACACACTGTCTGTGAAGTTGTAGAGCAGTGAACATGACAATAACGGAGTAATTTCTTGGTGGGGCTTTAACAAGGCGACGAAACTTGTCTCCATTCATTCTTATTACAGGTCTTTTATTGGTCCATTCCATCAGTTGACTAACCTTTTCAGATAACACCATCTAAAAATGACAAAGTGAGCATGCTGTTAATATACACAACTTGGCATTTAAAGTTCCTTTAAGCTGGGCATAGTGGCACATGCCTATAGTCCCAGCTACTCAGGAGGCTGATGTGGGAGGATGACTTGAACCCAGGAGTTTGAGTCCAGATACTATCTCTAAAAAATAAAAAAAAAAAATTAATTTAAAAATTAATGTTCCAGCTTGGTGTGGTGGCTCATGCCTGTAATCCAAGCACTCTGGGAGGCCCAGGCAGGAGGATTGCTTGAGCCCCGGAATTCCCGGGCAATATAGCAAGACCCTGTTAATATTATTATTAAAAAATTATGGCCAGGCGCGGTGGCTCACGCCTCTAATCCTAGCACTCTGGGAGGCTGAGGTGGGCGGATTGCTCAAGGTCAGGAGTTTGAAAAAATTATAAAAAATTAAAGTTTCTTTAATTAAGCAACTTATTTAAAATCAAGACAAACAAGCAGAGAGGTACACAGAAAATGATGTGAGAAACCTAAAAACATAATCTGGCAGTTGGGCCAGATGATAATTATTATTAAAATACAGTATTTCATAATATGTAATCAGATATTATATTTTTGATGTGAACTACTTATTTACTAATAAATAAAATATGATAAAATCATGACATCTTTCATTTGCCACAGATTCCAAGGAATGGTGAATTACACCAACTGGCTAGTTTTATGTAAAATTTTACCTCTTAAAAAAAAAAAAGAAAGAAAATCTTGAAAATGAAGAGTAAAGTGGGAAGAATCACTCTACCCAACTTTAAGGTTTAGTATATAGGTATAGTAATCAATACAGTGTAGTAGTGATGAAGGGACAGACACATAGATCAATAGAACAGATAAAGAACCCAGAAATAATAGACCTACAGAAATATAGCCAAATGATTTTTGCCAGCAATTTCTGCATGAAAAACAAACAAAAAAAATCACCATATTCATTTAATATTTTCTATATGCCAGATACGGTATTAGATACTTTACAGTCCTCTTCTCATTTAATTTTACAACAGCCAAAAAAACAGGCATTTTTCCCATTCTAATGATGAGGAAAATCAGACTCAGAATAACTTGCTAAAGATCACTGGGGTTAGATTAAAGCATACCCTCTTTAAAATTTTATGAATTATTTTGAAAACAAAAGGGGGGATCTATGTGCCATCCTAGCATTATAATGGCCATTTTTATTATACTTCTGTATGCTGTGTGCATTTACTCCTTTCTATATTTCACACTATTTCTCTATTATCATAGATTCCCAGAAATAAATAATTATGAGTAATTTTATCAAAGATCATGCTTTTTCATTTTTATCATGCTGCCTACCCAAGACAATACCAGATGTGAGGATAAGCAATTCCCTCCTATTGCAAGGGGAAAATAACTCGCCACAAAAGTAAGACCAGTCATTGCAAAAACAAGCCTTTGTGGCCTAGCAGAGACCATAGCTTTGGAGTCAGACAGACCTGGGGTGGGATCCCAGCTCAGCTTCTTAGAGTTGTGCTTCTTTGGGCAAGCCCCCAACCTCTCTCTTGTCTAGCATCAGTTCCCTCATTTGTCAAAGGGCATTAATACTCACCCTGAAGTGTTAATGTGAGGATTATACATAATGCATGTAAACCATGGTGCTTGGCATGTAGAAGGCATTCAATAAATGACAGAATAAGTCCATGTTCCAGGGAAAACATGATTAAAGGTGTAAATAATGAGATAAGGGTGGGGCAAGGTGGCTCACACCTGTAATCCTAGCACTCTGGAAGGCCAAGGTGGGAGGATTGCTTGAGCTCAGGAGTTCAAGATCAGCCTGAGCAAGAGCAAGACCTCATCTCTACTGAAAATAGAAAAATTAGCTGGGCATCATGTAGTCCCAGCTACTCAGGAGGCTGAGGCAGGAAGACCATTTGAGCCAAGGAGTTAGAAGTTGCAGTGAGCTGTCATGATGCTACTGCACTCTACCTGGGGCAACAGAGTGAGACCGTCTCAATTAAAAAAAAAAAAGAGAAGAAAAAAACAGGGAACTGAACCCCCATCCTCACTCTCCCCTCCCATATAAAAAAATGTGGTGAGTAGGGTAGCTTCCATTTAACAATAGAGAACTATGAAGAACTTTAGTAATTTTTTCTGTAGAGACAGGGTCTCACTATGTTGTCCAAGCCAATCTCAAACTCCGGGGCTCAAGTGATCCTTCTGCCTTAGCCTCCCAAAGTGCTGGGACTACAGGCATGAGCCACCCCACACCCAGCCCTGAGTGATTTTTAATCATATTCATTTAGGGAAGGTGTCCTTTTAAAAAGAATACTTAGATTTTTTTAAGATCATACATTTACCCTACTATTTAAAGCCAAATCCACTATAGTGGGTAGACCTGGAATTTTTTTTTTTTTTTTTTGAGACAGAGTCTCACTGTGTTGCCCGGGCTAGAGTGCCATGGCGTCAGCCTGGCTGACAGCAACCTTAAACTCCTGGGCTCAAGCGATCCTCCTGCCTCAGCCTCCCGAGTAGCTGGGATTACAGGCATGCGCCACCATGCCCGGCTGATTTTTTTCTATATATATTTAGTTGGCCAATTAATTTCTTTCTATTATTAGTAGAGACGGGGTCTCGCTCTTGCTCAGGCCGGTTTCGAACTCCTGACCTTGAGAAATCCGCCCGCCTCAGCCTCCCAGAGTGCTAGGATTACAGGCGTGAGCCACTGTGCCTGGCCTGACCTGGAATTTTTAAAAATAATGTTTTCAATAATTGACAAAAAATAAATGTTCCGCAACAGACCACCTATATTTTGAAATTGTGTCTAAGTGGTATCACAGTAATCTTTTTTAAAATAGCCTAAAACATTCTCAGTTAGAGGAGGAGGGGTAAAAACTAAAACATCTTTATCAGTCTATATTAATTCCATGTTACTGATGAGAAAACACAATTTTAGGTTGTGAAATCTAAGACAACCTGCAAGTGAAAAAACAGATCCCAGATTCTACATTCACACAATTAATTAAACGTTCAATGAGGACATTTTGACAAGACACTCCTGGACATGAGTGAAAGAAAAATAAATAAGCTTCTGTATTCAAGATGCTCACAGTTTAATGGGAAAAACGGGCACACAAACAATGATAATACAATGTGCTGAATTCATCTCAGTTCACCTGGACGACGCAAGAAAAGCTTAGCTGAGGAAGAAGGTACTACTGTTTAAGTTAACACTTGAAGAATAAGAACCTTCTGGTGAATGAAAGGGTGGAGTAACAGAAAAGGGAGATACTCCAGCAGAAGCTCTGTATGCACAGGGGAAAGAGTGAATGCACTCGCAAGAGAGTACAGAAAGACCAAAGAAGGCATGTAATTCAGTATAACTAGTACAGGAAGAAGCACACCACAGACAAGCTATAGAGGCCTTTTTATACTCCACAAAAGAGGTTGCAGGGTTTTCAGATTAGCAACTCTGGCAGAACTGGAAAGGATGGGTTGGAGGGGAGCCAGTTATGCGGTTAGTGCAATATATTTGCAAATTCGATAAGGGTCTGAAAAGTGGGCCTGCAGGGAAGCGAATTAGAATCTGATTTCTTTAAAATAATTTTTTATTGAGGTAAAATTCACATAGCACAAAATTCAGCATGCTAACCATTTTAAAGTACACATTTAAGATGCTTGTTAATTCCTTTTTAAAAAAATAATCTATTTCCTGCTAGGCCCTTCTGTTAATTCAGTGAGAGTAAATGAATAAATATAATTTCACTTCACTGGTAGAAATGCTAGCTTAAAAAAAGCCTTCACTTTTTCATTAAAAAATAAGTGGTCATTGTACAAATTCAGACAATACTAGTATTTTACTATATAAAGTAAAAAGTGAAAATGTTCCCCTCATCAACAATCCCAACTGGGCGGCAGCAGAGGAGAAGCCTGAAAAGTCACAGTGAGCTGGAGCTGCTGGAGGATCTGAAGAAGCAGAAAAAACCTGTGAAGGCCGGCTCGCGCCTGTAATCCTAGCACTCTGGGAGGCAGAGACAGGAAGATTGCTTGAGCTCAGGAGTTCGAGACCAGCCTGAGCAAGAGCAAGACCCCGTCTCTACTAAAAATAGAAAGAAATTACTTGGACAGCTAAAAATATATAGAAAAAAACTTAGCCGGGCATGGTGGTGCATGCCTGTAGTGCCAGCTACTTGGGAGACTGAGACAGGATGATTGCTGGTGCCCAGGAGTGTGAGGTTGCTGTGAGCTAGGCTGACGCCACGGCACTCTAGCCCAGGCAACAGAGTGAGACTCTGTCTCAGGGAAAAAAAAAAAAAAAAAAAAAAAAAAAAAAAACCTGTGAAAACTAAGACTGTTTCTTCCAGTAATGGAGGGGAAAGTTTCAGTAGCAGTGCTGAGAAGGGATCAGCTGGAGAAGCTGCAGACCTCCTAACAAAGCCTACAAAGACCTCCAAGTTTGGATTTGCCATAGATAATCAGATAAAGAAAGCATCAGCCATATCCATCAAACTTGGATCAAGCAAGCCTAAAGAAACTGTTTCAACTCTTGCTCCAAAAACTCTTTCAGTAGCAGCGGCTTTTAATGAAGATGAAGGTAGTGAACTGGAGGAAATGTCTCCAGAAGCAAAGAGGAAGAAGAATACTGGAAGGGATACACCAACATCAGCTGGACTAAATTCCTTCAATAAAGGAAAGCATGGGTTTCCTGATAACCAGAAGCTATGGGAACAAAATATAAAATATCATCTTGGAAATGTCCATGACCAAGACAATTAAATGATGTGTTTTGAAATTAGAGTGTGGGGTGGGTGTAAAGGTAAAAGGAACAGTTTCCTTTTTTAAAGACTGGTATAAGACTATCTTTGGAGATGCTTCTTTTTCATTTTTTTAAAGATTGAGTGGTACACTAATAAATGAGAGTTTGAAATTAGAGGTAATTTATGTTTTATATACAGATTTCAAGACATTTGCTAACTTTGTAGTTTCAATCGATTAGTTTCCAAAGGTTACAGATAATAAATCAGATACGGTACCTTTTTAAGAATTGCATATTTTTTTAGACACAACTATTAGCACATTGAAAGGGAAGCAAAAAGTTATTGTCCATATAAGACTGCAAGCAGTTACTCTCTTAACTCCCTCATTACCTGAACTGTCTGGCTCCTAGAAACAGTCTTATAGAGAGAGGGAGTACTGTATCGGGAGGGAAATGGTACTGAACTGTTGACTGAAAGTAAATTTATATAAAATTAAAAGACAGCTTTTTTCCCTTATGGGCATTTGTTTTGTTTCAAGTCGACATAAACTTGGTATTGCACTGCTATCAGTGGATATAGATGTTAGCTCCTTTTTTAAAAAAATAAATTTAAAATTTTTATGTTAAAAATAATCCCAACTGCCCAGATAACCACTGTTAAGGGATTGTTGTGTATCCTTACAGAGATCTCTCCATACGTATACACACACTTACATATAGGGTTTGTTGTTTTTAACATAAAAGACTTCCAGGATGTAAAGTTATGTATTGCTCTGCATCTTGTTTTCCATATAACAATGGCTTGGGACCCTCCCAAAAAAGGACGTCAATCTCTACTTCCAATGTATGAGTCTTTTCACTTCACCACACGTTTGATAATTGTATATTTTTTAAATCTTTTTGCCAATCTAATAAGTAACTCAGTGTTGTTTTAATTTGCTAGCTTATTTTTCCTTATGGAATAGTTCAAATATTCAGAAACATAAAGATAGCTTGTTAATTCAGCTCAAGTTGACAAGCATCTTAAATGTGTAACTGGTATTTTTAAAGTGCATGTACAGGTTTTGTGTACTAGAGGAAACACAGAATATACAGGAAATGGCATTAGAATGAGTGACCTAGGGCTTTAGTCCTTGCTGTGCAATAGTTAACTGTGTAAACTTAGGACTCCATTTTTCTCATCTATACAATTAAAATATATAAATAATTGTTAGTCATCTTTTAAAGCTCTAAGAGTATATGGCTCTACCCAGGAGTTTGAGGCTGCAGTAAGCTATCATCGTGCCACTGCCCTTTAGTCCGGCCAACAGAGTGAGACCCCGTGTCTAAAAAACAAAAGACAAAGACCAAAATAAAACAAAAAAAGAGTATATGGCTCTAAATCACAAACGTTTCAAAACACTACGTTAAAATTCTTCTGCCTAGTTTGTTTAATGGTGAGTAAAGAATACTGTGTTTGCTCCACTTCCTAAAGCCTATACGTTCCACAAGGAAAGGTTAGTTTTCTTTATTTATGTATACCAAGCACCTCGAACAGTGCCTAGCACGCTTGATATCTGTTGAATGACTCAAAATGGTTAAGAGGTTTCACTTTGGTAAGTTGCTTTGAAACAATGATTTGGACAGTATAACTAACCTGGCATAATTTCACTCTTGGGTCTCGTTCTCACACTCCCGAAGTGAAATTGCTACATAGCTGTTACACTTCATTCAGAAAGTTACATCTGCCTACAGTAGAAAGACTCAGACACTGTGCCCTCCGCACCTAAAGCCGACTCCCCACCCTCAACACCCGATGGGACCGATACTCGAAGAAGTGTCAAAACTGGTCGCTATGTATAATCACGGGCCCATACAAGCCGGGTTGTCGCCTACCCCACTCCACTGTCAGGCTGCACATCCCCAGGAGACAAGGAGTTGCACTTGCTTTTCTCACGAATCGCACAACTCCGAAAACGGCGGAACTGAAGCCACCAAAGGCACAGAACCGGCGGGGAAAAGCGGGTAAGAACGAGCGAACAGACCCTCTCGAGCTCCACTCATTGGGAAAAGCCCGTGTCGCTGCAAACCGCGTCCTCACCTCCTTCTTTCTTTGGGCAGAGGCCGAGGGAACCTCGTACACGAGCAGCAGCGCCGCCGCCATAGTCGCAGAGACACACCAAAACCGCCAGCGCGCTGCCATGTTCGCTCCTCTCCTTCCGACAAGGGAAACTTTCCTCCGGCAGGGCCCGAGGGCGGGGCGTGAGAACAGGCCAACCGGCCCCTCGCCTTTCCTCATTGGTCCGGCTCAGGCCGGCCTCGCAGCCCCTCATTTTACATCGCAGCGCGCCGCGGCTGGTCACCCGCTGACACACAGGTCACTTTGCATTGGTCCCCGTTAGCCAATAGGAAAAGGACAATCTGGAGGTTTTTCATTGGTCCGCGAAAGAGGACGGGCCGCCCCTTTCGTTTCACAGAAAGATCTCGCGCTCGGCGGCTCTTCAAACACGCATGCGCACTTGCAAAATGGTGAGACTTGGAGTCCAACATGGCTTGAGGTTGCAAAAACACCATCTTTCTCCCGAAGACTCACTTAGAAGTTCTTGGAATCCGTCTTTCGTGTAGTATTCTAGAAAAATGGGACCACTTGAGTGAGAAGCGCTGTATTCGTTCCTCATCATGCCTCCAAAGTACTTCAAGTTAAAATGAGAAAAAAGTAAAACTAGGAAAGCAAAAATGTATCTAGTATCACTGAGGGAGATTTTTCAAAGTAAATACGAAATAAAAGCTTCTCGAATACCTCTGGTGTCTTAGCAACTGTGCCAGGAGCGCTGAGTAAAAAAGGACATCAAAACTTATTTTTTCAAGTTTTTGTTTATGACTTTTTTTTTTTTAGTTAAATTCCTTCACTTCCTTAAAGCGCCAAGGACTTAAATTACAGATTAGAGACAGCAAATGGCTTCTTTTCTATTTATTATTTTGTTTTGGGGATGGGTGCAAAAATAAGGTTGTAAAGAAGCAGTTTCCCTCTTTTTAAAGTTTTTTGGCTACAGTCTGTTTTCATTGAACATCCAATTCTCTCATCTAAAAACAATGAAAATCCTACATAGCTGAAGAAGTTTCCATTAATTTGACCCAGTTCTGTTTTTAGTGGGTTGTAAATCTGGGATGATTTTAATCTAGAGAATACTAATATACTCAAGAAGAAAAACACCAACACGATAAAATCAATCTGCCTATAATTTGGATTTATTTTGATGGTGTGGAACATACCATATGATTACTCTTTTAGGATCAGCTGGAAAAAACACAGGAAAATAATTTCATTATGTTGGAGAGACAGAGAGATGGGTATGGAAAAAATAGCTGGCTCTGAAGTGAAGAGATGTGAAATAGAGATATGAAAAATATTTAAAATCGTTATAGACATTCATATTAAGAAAAATGCAAAATAAAAGTACACTGAGATGTACTGTATGATTTCCTTTATATGACATTCTGGAAAAGGCAAATCCATAGGGACAGAGAACAGATCAGTGGCAGTCGGGGGCTGGGGTTAGGGACAGGGGTTGATTACAAAGAGGCCACATAGGGCATTTTTATGGTGCTGGAACTGTTTTGTCCTTAATTGTGGTAGTGACACAATTTTATGCATTTGTTAAACTCATAGACCTGTACAACAAGGAGTGGATTTTACTACATGTATATTTGAAAAATAAAAATTAAAGTAAATTTTAAAAGTTTCAAAGTGTTATGTCACCTATTGTACTGGCAAAAATCCAAAAGCTTGACAATACATGCCGTCAGCAAGGCTGTGGGGAAACAGGCACCCTTTATACATTGCTGGTACAAATGCAAAATGGTACAACATTTATGGGGGTTAATGTGGCAATATCTAATAAAACTACATATGCATGTATCGTTTGATCCAACAATCCCATTTCTAGGCATCTACCCTGGAGAGCGATAGTTAACATTATGAAAATATGTGTACAGAGTTATTCATTTCATCATTATTATAATCTAAATGTTCTTGAAACTACCTAAATGTTCAAACATAGGAAACTGATTGAATATAGTGTGGTACATACACACCACAGAGTATTTTGCACCTGTAAAAAAGGAATGAGGAAGACCTGTGTAAAATGATAATGGATTTTGTGCTACATTTGTGTAAAAGAAAAGGGGAAATAAGAAATATACATGTATTTGCCCATTTTTGCAAAAGGAAATACATAAAGGATAAAGCAAAAACTAATGAAATTGGTTATCTACCAGAGTTAGTGGAAATGGAGTGGAACAGTTAGGGGAGGGAATGACACTACGCACACCATTTTGTATAGTTTTTACTTTTGGAATAAGATTAACAATAATCAAAATGTAAAATCAAGTCACCAAGGTACACCACATATGTCCCGTAATATAATTTCTTTCTTTTTTTTTTTTTTTTTGAGACAGAGTCTCGCTCTGTTGCCCGGGCTAGAGTGAGTGCCATGGCGTCAGCCTAGCTCACAGCAACCTCAAACTCCTGGGCTCAAGCAATCCTTCTGCTTCAGCCTCCCAAGTAGGTGGGACTACAGGCATGTGCCCCCATGCCCGGCTAATTTTTTGTATATATTTTTAGTTGGCCAATTAATTTCTTTCTATTTTCAGTAGGGACAAGTCTCGCCCTTGCTCAGGCTGGTTTCGAACTCCTGACCTTGAGGGATCCTCCCCCCTCGGCCTCCCAGAGTGCTAGGATTACAGGCGTGAGCCACAGCGCCGGGCCCATCATATGTCATTTGTAAAGCCTGAAACTACATTTCCCAAAAGGGCTTTATTTGTTCTCGCGGTAAAGGAGCCTAGAGTGCTACAGGATGTACAGATCTCGCGCGATTTCGTCAAATCTCATTTAGGAGCCCGGCTGAAAGCCATTTTGTTTTTCAGGGTTTTTTTGCAAGGGTACCTGAAGCGGATTTGCATCCAAGCAGCAGCTGGAATTGTCGCAGTTCTGTCTTCAGCTTCACGATGTTTCCCTTGGCCAGAAACGCACTAAGCTGTCTCCAAGGTGAGCAAAAATTATTAGCAAATCACTTATAGCAGTCTTATTCATTTGTCCTCGTGGTCTCTCGTGCCCTTTACCTCTACCAGCATCCCGACCTTCTAATTCTAATTGCTCTGTCTCCCATCTGGTCCCAAGTTATTTGGAAGATGTCCTTACCGTTGGCTTTGTCACCCAGTGTTTCTGTTTCGGTTCCCAGCTTTCTGTTATCGGAGTCATACCCTAGCCCTGCTTTTTAATTCTTAAGTAACCTATGATTTCAGGGAAGGACACTCTTGGTGAACACCTCTCGTTCTTTAAGTGATGTCCTGAATTTTAGCTTTCAGGATACGTTTACTCCTAACCCGATATAGAAGAAGCTCCTGTCGAGTTCCTAGTAACCGTAACGGAAGGAAACTGTAAATCTAGCCCTTCACCTGCTTTCATTGCAGGAAGACTACTTAAATGGTAGTCGTGCAGTTTTGAAGTTATTTGTGGGTTGTTAACTGAATATTAGCTGCCCTGAAAGCAATCGTATTCATTTTTTTTTCTTATCTAAAAGTTGGGCAGGTACAGGGAAATTTTGCGACCAGCGTTGTGTATTGAGAATGGACTAGATTGGAGAGAAAAAATGTATTTCCGTACTTGATTTGCACCGAAGGTGACCTTGAGTAACGTGAGCAGCTTTACAGTGAAAGTGACCTGAATTGCCATTTAGCTTGTCTATTAGCCATTTAAAAATTTTTTCACTTAACAGAGTCATGGGGGTTTTTACTAGATTGTGTTCTAAACATTCAACAAACTTTGAAAATAACCGCAAAATAGTAGCCTGACTGGTTTTTCATATTCTAAAAGCTGTGTTATTTCCTTCACTTTGGGCAAATGATTTAACCTCTCTAAACTGCACTTTCCTCCTTTGTAAAATAAGGGGTAAGTAAATAATACCTGATAGAGCTGTTAAGAATTATATGAGATTACCAATGTGTAGTAACTAAACTATTTCTTCTCACAGAGAATAGGTATAAAGAAATGCACTTGAAGTCATGAGGTATTGCAGAATTGTTGGGTAATCTTAATTTCTTTGCCCTTTGAGCAAGTAGTCCTTCTTATACCTCAGGAAAGGGGTTTTTTTCAATGTGGAATTCACGTGCCCACTTTTTAACTTTTCTGAAGCAGAATGTGAAATGTCTGTAAATTTGCTCATCTTGGTGTGACCGTTTAAAAGTGAAGACTAAAGCTACGTGAGGCAGTTAGGAGAAGATCCAGTAATGGTCAAATAACTATCATGAAATAACTCGTTGTACCACATAGAAGTCGTTATGTTAAGTGCTAGCGAATGGGCAACATTGCTGTTTCTCTAACATGCTTTTCATTATATGTCAGTACCTTTTAAGTACTTATATATAAGTAAGTCCTTACTGTAAGGACCTGCTGTTTAAATTGGAGAGGAAGAAAAAAACAGCTAGAAATACACTTTTTCCAGTTTTGGGTCTTTCCCAAGCCTTTCCTCCCTAGTTCTTTCAGGGGCAATTTGGAAACTTACTCCACTCTTTCCAGTAGAACTACGGTCTCCCCCACCCCAATGAAACTGGTCCCTGGTGCCAAAAAGGTTGGGGACCGCTGTAGTAGAATAATAGTAAAAACAAAGTTTCAATGTTGTCCGTTCTGCTTAAAAACCTTTACCAGCTGCCTCTGCCTACCAAAAAAAGTTGCCCACCATGATCCTTTCTAATTTTATCCCCCATTACTTGCCTATACACCTTGTGCTTCGACCAAACTTAATTGGTTTTTCACTACACTGGGCTTTTCTATCTGCCTTTGTTCGGGTTCCCCTTTCACACATCTACATAACCAAATCCTATCTGCAGTTCAAAGTGCTTGTTTAATTATGCTTCCTTGTATTACAGTAAGTGTTACAATTACTTCCTCTTCTAGACTGGAAGTTAACCAAGGACAGGGTCTGTGTCTTACACATTTTTATATACCCCATTTCCTTAGTACCATATTCATTAATTTTTAAAAAATCAAGATACCCTAGTTTTTGGAGGTTTTTTGTTGTAGTAATTTTCAGGTCAGAAATTAGTGTGCTTTAATTTGAAGTTCATTTTGAGTTTATTTTCCCCTGTATGTTGTAAGTTGGTGAGCACTATTGAGTAAACTTTATTTTATTTTATTTTTTTGAGACAGAATCTCACTCTGTTGCCCGGGCTAGAGTGCCATGGCGTCAGCCTAGCTCACAGCAACCTCAGACTCCTGGGCTCAAGTGATCCTCCTGCCTCAGCCTCCCAAGTAGCTGGGACTACAGGCATGAGCCACAATGCCCCGCTAATTTTTTCTATATATTTTTAGTTGGCCAATTAATTTGTTTCTCTTTTTAGTAGAGACGGGGTCTTGCTCTTGCTCAGGCTGGTTTCAAACTTCTGACCTTGAGTGATCCGCCTGCCTCAGCCTCCCAGAGTGCTGGGATTACAGGCGTGATGAGCCACCAGGCCCGGCCAAGTAAACATTAGTGAAAAGTTATAAGTATTCAAATTAATGAATAGGATTCAAGTTCCAGAGTTTATATAAATACTACTTTGTAGTGAATGTTACTGATATCCCCCATTCTTTGCTTTCTTCCCCCAACATTTATTATGAAAACTGTCAGACATACAGAAAAGTTGGGACAATTGTATGAACATCCACATTCCCATCACATAGATTATTCTACAATTGTTAAAATTTTGCTACATTTGTTTTGTCACATATGTATCCATCTGTCCATCTTATTTTTGGTGCATTTTCAAAGTATGCTACTTTGCTTTTGGCTACAATGTGTTTTCATATTTTATTGAACTGCATAATACTGTGAAGGTAACTTCCTTGGCTTTCCTGATTGGCAGTATCAATTACATGTGTTCTCTTTACCTGATGATTGATAGATATGCTTCTGTATTTTTTTTTCCTATAAGTTCGAAACATTCAACAAACAATGGCAAGACAGAGCCACCAGAAACGAACACCTGATTTTCATGACAAATATGGTAATGCTATATTAGCTACTGGAGCCACTTTCTGTATTACTATATGGACATATGTAAGTACTATTGATTAATAATTTCTATTTTAGATATTTCTTATTCTCATTCAGTCTGTGCATTCAAAATGTTTTTGTTTTGTTTTGTTTTGTTTTTTTGAGACAGAGTCTTACTCTGTTGCCCAGACTAGAGTGCCATGGAATCAGTCTAGCTTACAGCAACCTCAAACTCCTGGGCTCAAGTGACCCTCCTGCCTCAGCCTCCCGAGTAGCTGGGACTACAGGCATGCGCCACCATGCC
>CAUYRT010018818.1:0-35334 GCA_963574885.1 Lepilemur ruficaudatus
CCACGCTGGTTCTCTGTAGATCCGCAGAGCTGGTCCTGTAGAAGTGGAGTTCACTCGCGTGCAGTGGTCTGCCTATTTCACCTCCGACTCTGAGAGCAGAGAGCCAGGAGGGCACTCCTATTCCGCCATTTTCCACAATCCCCTTCTTTTGAGTCTTAACGAGCAATCCTGGTGATAATTGCTCTGTGCTGTGTTTATCAGCCTTATAGTCCTGAGCTTGAAGAATCACCCACGAGGTTGGAAGCAAAATAAGTGCTTTCAATATGATAATAAATTATATCTGCTAAATGGTTTACATTCTATTAAATGAAAATTAAGTCCTACTATGTTCATATAAATCTAAACTACTAAATTTATATAATATTTGGACATTTTATTTATACATAGAGTGACCATGAATAAAACAGGGCATGGAAATAAATGAATCGCAGTCCTTCCTCAAATTTAGAAATAACTTTATAGTTCTATTCCTTAAGATTCTTCACTGCTTTCCATAAGTGGTATGAGAGACAAGATTACAAACATGCAATCATTTCAAAATTGAATCATATGAATATGAACATATAATCGGAGGCTTCCCTCAACAGCTACCTTTTTATTCAGCACCTAGTACGTTCCAAGAGCTGCTCCCAGGATGAGAGATGCAGCAAAGAGAAAATTGACCTAATTCATGTTCTCATCACGTTTGTTTATAATGGTTAAATGTTGTGTTTTAAAACAGTTATTTGTTCTCAAGTATACATTTTTTAAAATATTGGCATGTTATTAACCCTATCAGCAAGAAAAATTCAATCATTATCTGTGATTTTGCAAATAGGGAATTTCAAGGCAATTTGGGTTTTTTTTTTTTTTTCACTTTTAACATCATATTCCTTTTTCCAGTTGTCTCTGTCCTGGATTGAGAAACTTGGTAGTTTACAAATACCATGCATAACCAAAGAATAATTATTTTTATTATGTGTATAGTTTAAAAAAATCTTGATTTTCAATCCCATACAATTCAGAGTCTTGGCAAATATCAGATAATTTAGGCTCTATGCAAAAAAAAGAAAAAGAACATGTTTCCAGATGGCCAATTCTCCCATTTCCATTAGTCCATGAACACATAACCTGGGCGTGCTCACAGAGCAGAGAGCTCCAAGAAATTGTCCTGTTTCCAAATCAGGCTCCCTTCATTGGAATGGGAGCTTACCCAGCCTTTGACCGTGGTGTGAGAGCTTAGAAAGTGAAGCCAGCTGCACTGGTCTGAAGGCTTACGTAATACAGCTCCCGTACCATGTTCTCCGTGAGGCTGGACAACCACCTGTCCTCTCAGCATCTCTCGGTTTGCCTCTCTCACTGACCCATGTTGTCAAAGTTCCACGTTAAAGCCCTCAGCACTTCTCACTGTGTGGCTGCAATGGCTTGCTCGCGTCGTCAGGTGTTGCGAGTGGAGGTGAGTGATGTGTTGGGTTTCTGATTGAGGAGACTGGGTTGGACGCTGACCACAAGGCAAGGCGTGACGTCTAGGCAGAGTTCGGCTGGGGAGGCAATGTAAAGAGCTCGGTCCGTACGTGGACTTGTGTGTCTGGAAGCATCCGGCTGCAGTATCCACTCAGCAGGTGGGTATGCCTTGCCAGAGCTAGGGAGGTTACAAAGTCCTCAACATCAGGGCTGTAGCAAAATCCACCAGGGAGATATTGTAGGTGAGAAATCCAGATGACTAGGGAGAGAACCACGGGGAACATGAATCATTCTTTAAAGGAAAAGCAGCCATTAGCAAGGGCAGAGAAAAAGCAATCAAGGAAAAAGAAGCAGGAATAATTGGTTTCTTAGAAACCAAGGGTGAAGAGTTTTTTGTTTTTGCTTTTTTTTTTTTTGAGGGGAGAGCGCGAACACAGTCCCACACTACCACCAATTATGCAGTCGAGTTTCCCACATTTGAGGAAATCACAGGGGTCAGCACACCCGGAGTACAATGGATTAGCCTCACCCTGGGAAAACCACCTTCGTGATCACGGTATCTCCCCTGCCAGGTAAGTATTGAAAAGAGTTTTAAGGAAAAGCAGGTTGTCTTAAATGCTCCAAAGAGATTGGGTAAGATGAGAGTTAACAAGGGGTGCTTGGGCCTGGGTGCTAGGAGATCCCTAGTGATGTTTTCCAAAATGGGCTGCATGAAGAAGGGAGGTAGAGCCTGGCCACAGAGGGTAGGTGAGGTGGAAGAGAAGGCCGAATTAGACCATACTTTCTTGGAGCTTAACCAGGAAAGGAAGGAGAGACATCGGCAAGCACAGAATTAAGGAAAGGATGTTTTATGGACAAGACATCTGTTGTGTTTATGGACTGCGGAGAGAAAAGGCGCTGTCAGCAAGGAAGACAGCGAACGACTGATGGAGCAAGAACACAGAGGTAGCAGAAGGGATGGGATTTAGAGCATGAGAGAAGAAACCATCCTGGAAAAGGAGGAAAGGCGAGGACAGCTGCAGACACAGGCATGAGGGTCAGAAATTTCTAATTCATCTACTTACTCTCGGGATGACTCCACAGATCCATTCAAGAGATCCAACCACTGCAAAGTCACCACTTCCCGGTGTCCGCCACCCTTCTTTGAAGAAGTCAGTTGCCCAATTTGAGTGAATTATACAAACCCAATTTTAAACAAGCTCTAATGTAACATCTTTCTTTAAGCTTAAGAAATAATGACTAAAATAATTGAATTTATATGTCCTTGCTTTAGCAAGTAAGGACATCGTTAGCTGCCTTAGTGGTAATCATTTTCATTTAGTTAGTCTGTTAGTGATAATAATAAGTAGTTGAATTTTTTAGAAAACTGTTTTTGAAAGAAATAGATCAGCATCAATTATGCTGAAACTTAAGCTATTTTCTTTGGCAGGCCTTTACAAAGATTTAGGTGGTAGACTTTGGCTTTCTAGAGATATACTCATAATTGGCAGCTAGCTAATTCTGGAAGACCATTTCTAAAACCTAGAATATAACACTCTTATTGACTTTTTTAAAGGAAAGAATATAAATCTATTTAATTTTAAAAATGTTTAGACTAATATCATACTCTCTTGTTACAAGGCACAGGCTACACTTCGGTGGGTAAAGCAATCAGTAGAAGGACAGGTGGCAGCTTGACATTACAAAACTCTCCTTGAAAAAGCAATCGTGTTTGTTCTGTCTACAGGTATCCCAGCCACTCTTGCCCTGCTACAAGCCCAACCTGTAATACAAACGTTCATAGCCAAACGCCGATTCCTCTTTCTTTACAACAGTATCAAAATTGTGCACTCTCCCTGCAATCAGTCATGCGGTGTGAAATTTTTTCACTGTTATCATTAGAAGACTTAATTGTGAAGAGACTAAAATTCAGAATCCATTTAAAGATTCAGAAGTCACGTTATCATTAGAATTTTCTAGGGTCTTGCCCTGCATTAAACAAAATTACAAAAAAACAAAATGTTTGTTCTATGCTAACACACCTCTTCAAGACTTCTTATATTACAATTTAACTTGATATTGTGTTCACTTCCAATACAGAGAGTAAGTACAAATATATTTGTTTTTGGTAAAACTATGGTTAAGGACATTTTTTCCGTATGTTGATCCTTCTAAAAATAGACTTGTTTAATTTTTTTTGAAACATTTTGTTCTAGGGGGAAAAATCAGTAGATGAATTTGTATGCTTTCTAGAATCAAAAATAAGTAATTTTACCTGATGAGTTTAGGGTTTTTGCATTATTTGTCACAGAACTAATTTTAATGTCTAAGTATCAACCTGTGACTTATTGTACAGACCTTTCAGAAATTTCTGAGTTTCAATACTTAAAATCTTTAAACTTGAATATGTTTTTGTTGTTGTTGTTTTAATAGGTGACCAGCTCCCTCAGGAAAGGGCTTGGTTTCCCATCTATCTGTAGGGTCAATCCATAACCCCAGCCCTGTTCAGCTATGACAAGAAGTTCTCCAGCTCAAATCCACTCCAGGTGGTCTCTCCCCAGCCTGAGAACCTATGCCACTCTAAACACCTTGGAGCTGTCTCTAAGAAGACTGGAAATGTACCAGAAACAGACCAAATAAAGGGCTGTCTCTGATAGCTTTGCATCAGTGGTTAGTAAGACCGTTGGGTCAATACAGCGCTTCCCAGATTGACGAGTCTGAACTCCAGAGCCGCGGATACTTGACTGTAAAAGTAGCATTTCAAGTTCATGTAAATCTGTCAATTTTTTTCAGCCACTAATGAATCTCACAATTAGCGTAACAACCTACTCGAGTTCCCGCAGCAGTGATGCTCAAAGCGGACAAATGCAAGGCTGGTTGAAGAACAAGCGGAAACTGCCTGCGTTCTGATTGCTCTCAAGTCTGCCACGTCTACCTCCCAGTCCTCTGCACAGGGCTGCCACCAGGTGCCTGTCACCCATCAGCCAGCCTCCGGCGTCACAGCCGCCTGTGGCAGCAGCTGAAAAACAACCAGTTGAAAATGCCGGTTTGGAACCAGAATTGTGAAGCAGTTGAATTTCCTGGTGCGTGGCAGCCTCTCTGCTCCGTCGTGAGAACATCCAGGGATGCTCGCAGCTTCTGCGTGATCCCGCTCCCCAGGCGCAGGCAGCAGTTTGTCAGCAGAGTGAAAACCCCTCCTGGTCCTTACGATGCAGGGTTGCTACCTTTTGGACTCTCTCTCTCTCCACAGAAACAAACCAAGCCTGGAGAGTCTCAAGGGCATTTGTACCAAACGAGACAGAATGTGAACTTCTGTTGGAGACACCCTGGTGACGCGGTTTCCATTACAGCAAAGGCCCACAAACCAGCGGGCCGGTGGCAAAGCTCGGGGAAGACCGTGGAGAGCTGCAAGCGTGAAGGGGTTACTCCACACACTTGGATTTCCCATTTCTTAGTGAAATAGATGTAAATTTTATTGCATTTAAAAATTACAAGCTTCTGTGCTTTAGGGTTCATGTTGGCCTGCTTTGCTGATGAAGCAAAAGGGCAAGGCAGGAATTTTCTTTCCAAGTTCCAAAAGTGTTATGATACTAAAACAGTTAAATTAGACATGGTTTGGCTGCTTTTGAGTATGCAATCAGAAAAATACACAAATAAACAAAATCTCAAATAGCAAGTTTCCTGTGAAATCGTATGAATCTTCTCTTGATTTACATGGCTAGCATTGGCCTGAGAAATTAGAACTTGTCCATTAAGTTGAGCTGATAGGACTTCTCATGGCCTTGGATGCCTGATGCCAACAGTCAGAATAGAAGATGTCCAGGTCAGCAAATGTGGTGTGCAGGTGTGTGCGTGCGTGCGTGTGTGTGTGTGTGTGTGTGTGTGTGATGTTGGTCTAACAGAAACCACTGCTGCTGTGACGCATGTCTGTGACACATGTCTGTGAGCAAAGGTGAGGAAGGGATGCACCCAAAAGTAACAGCAGAAAAAGGAAACTCACTGAACAGTATTGACAGAAGAAGTAAAGAAGATTTTAGATACAGGATATCAGTGTATACAGAAACGAACATCTCCTAAAAATATACTCATGTGCACCTCTGTGTTATGGCCTGAATTGCATCCCTCCAAAAGTTCATATGTTCAGGGTCTAACCCCGGTACTTCAGAGTGTGCCTATATTTAGATATAGGGCCTCTAAAGAGGTAATTAAGGTAAAATGAGGTCATGTGGGCGGGCCCTAATCCAATATGACTACTGTCCCTACAAGAAGGAGAGACTGAGCCACAGACAGACATACAAGGGAAGACCACGTGAACACAGGGAGAAGACGGCTGTCTGCACGCCCAGGAGAGAGGCCTTAGAAGGAACCAACCGTGCTGACACCTTAATGTTGGACTTCGAGCCTCCCAGATGTGAGGAAATAAATTCTTGTTGTTTAAGCTGCCTGGCGTGTGGCGCTTTGTTACAGCAGCCCTCGCAGACTAACACGCTGCTGCTCCTTGCCTGACTTCTCCCACACGCCCAGTGGTTCTTCCCTGAGTCGAGGTTCTTCCAGCCTTAATGGCCATCGCCAGCAGTGGCTTGGGTGATTTCAAGAACTGATAGGTGGCACCAGGAGCAGGTGGAGGAGATGTCCCTACCTTTGATGTCTCCCAAAACCCATAGATATTTTCTTTCTGGATTCATAGGAAACAGAGGCCAAGTTGTTGTAACAGAAATATCTTCTCTTCATTAGGCATTTCTGAAACGTTCTGCTCTCACAAGTCAGCCAGACTCCTGTTAGCAGTTCACAGTTTTAACAGGGGAGAGACATTTATAACACATTCCTCTCAAGAAACAAGAATGTGTTTCTGCCATTGGAAATGAGTCCTGATGCCTATGTAACACCTTGGGCAACACAGTTATTTCTGTTTTAGTAACACAAAAGAGTCCTCTTGAAAGAATTGCAAAGCATTTACAAATATAAGCAACACAAATGAAAATAATAAATTTTATTTCCTCTCCTAAAGTCTATCATGCAATAAGATTTCATTACTGGGCATCATCTTTCTCTCTTAGGGAAGATGTAAATTGCATATGTAGAATACTCAACACAATAATCTTAATAGCAAAATACGCTTACACAAATGCTATGGGACCGGATTGTTCAAGATATTTAATAGCATTATTAAAGAAATTATGTGCATAACAAATGAAAAGCTAATCAACCAGACTAGAGAATGCAAATTTGCCTTTTGTTCCCAATTATAAATAATGGCAAAAGAAGCCCAGATTCAAACATCCATCCTTTCTAACACTTCTCTGTGGAAGCCAATATTGTTGGATAACCCACCTGCCATTCAAGCCCCATTCTGCTTTGCTTGTCTTCAATAGAATCCATCTCGTCCTCCTTTCCAGCTTCTCTTGCAACGCAGGGGAGTCACGTTCTGCACAACGAGATGAAAGTAAACATCTTTGGTGTGGGGGATGAGGAAGCTTCTAGAAAAGAGTATGAATTAGAAATTGATGGGATGATACTATCCTTTTTTCCTTCTTTCTCTCTTCCATATGCATGTGATTCTTGGACCTGTGCAGCCTTTCTGTGATTAAGAGGCAATATGGGTAAATGTGAAGGACTAACACATTGAGGATAGTGCAATAAAAAGACAGGGAAAACAAAGAATAGGAGTCTTGACAGCATTGTCGGTAAACTACAACTAACACTAGCAGCCATTTGTCTCCAGACTTTGTTTTATACGAGAAAACTAAACCCCTATCAATTCAAGGCATTATTAGTTCAATATTCTGCTACTTTCAACTGAAATCATTCCCAACTAATTACTGTCCCCAATGGCTAGCTCTCCCTCTCACCCGTGAGAGGATGGTGCATCTCCATCTATTGCTGTAGAACTGGCAGTGCCCCTCACCGTGGAAGCAAAAACATCCCATCCCCACTGCCGTTGGACTTGGCCACGTCACCTACTTTGGCCACGAGGCATCAACAGTTTCTCCCAACCATCTTACTCTTTTCTGTCTGCCATGCGAATGCCAAGAGAACAGCCATCCCTATAGCGTGTATCACAAAAATGAGGTGAGGTACGGAGAAGAGACACAGCAGCCAACCATGGTAACCAATGTGCAACACGAGGGAGATGTAAGGGGTTGCTTGTTACCACCGCTTGCTACAAAGAGGACAGATACAAAGTCAACACCAGAAATGGGTATGCCCATGTGACATGTTTTGGCCAAGGAAACATGACCTGAACTGATGTCTGCTGTGACAGGCAAATGGTCAGAGAATTTCTACCAGCCTCTTGCCGTTTTCCCTTTGCCATGAGAATGACCTGTCTGGATCCCAGAGTGAGAAGAAAGTGAAACAAACTCATGACATGTGACTGCAGCTGCTGACAGGCAATGCGAATGAGAAACAAGTATCACTGCAATCAATATTTTTACTTGGTTAGCACAGTAAAGATAAAGAATACATACATGTTCCTTAATTTTATTTTCATTAACCTTTCTTAAACCCCAGCACGTATGTGCTGGTCCCAGGGGAGGGCGCAAGGTGGCAGAGGTTGCAGGGTTGCAGCATGCTGGCCCGTCCTCTCGTGTATCACCCAGCAGCTACTTGTTGATTTGTCTGCAACATGAATGTACTAATAAGATAGAAGAACATTTCTCAAAGAATTTTCTGAATAGCCTAATTTCAGCAGGAAATAGGTCTTACATAAAAAAAAAAAGAGATGATCATGATCAACTAAACCTGGGAGATATCAGGCTAAAGAAATTCAGTCAATTTATTACCTTAAGCTTCCTCAGAACTTGTAATGTGTGAGAGTATATTGAAAATCATGAAGAGGGAATTTGATTCACAGGTCTCCTAAACTTTCTTGTGTCTCAAGACCATTTTCATTTTCAGGTGATCTCTTAGGACCAGGGGTTCACATACAATAATTTGCGATGTGACAAGACAGTGGATGCGGAAGACTATTTTGTACACTGGTTGGCCTTGAAGTGGTCACACTGCGATGCTTGTGAGCTGCTGCTGCTGTCTGGGGGAGACCCACTCCTGCACTTGGGCAGGGCCATGGGCCTGCCCGTGAGGACATTGGTTTCCAGCTCCTGCTCCAACTAGCAAGTGACTCTTCTCACCAAAGAGGCTTTGGAAGGTCCCTATAGCTCACAGAGAAAGCTGATCATGCAGGGAGAATTCAGCCTGCCAAGTAACAGGGAATTCAGATTGGAGCAGGGACAGTAGGACAGCCAGCATTTTGCAAAGCCTTTTGGAGGGCAACACGTCTCCCACTGAAATTTAATTATAAAACCTTAGTACTTAAACCTGTGCTTCAAGCAAGTGTGTATGCAAAGACAAAGGGTTCTGTGCAATGAACAGGGCCCTAAGCAAAAAAGGCAATCCCACCAGTAAAGCCCACAATAAAAACGTGGGCCGTAGAAGAAGAGCATAGAAACTAGAAGAAGGAAGAGGAGGGGCTTCGAAGAAGGGGGGAGAAGGAGAAAAAGGGGGAGGCCCAGAGCAAATCCTAAGACTAGCCCCACAAGTCTGGAGCTTCAGAAAATGACGGGCAATTGGGATAAGACCACATTCTATACCTTTGTAGGGAATGTGTAGACTTTTCCAACAACGTGGATTTAATTCAGGAGAGAAAGGAGGGGTCCAGTTTCCACCCCTGCATCTCAAGAGAGTGCGTGGAAGTAGACAGCTTCCAGCCTAGGTCAAACTGGGTGGAGTGTTTACCTGGGGAGGTCTGTGGCAAGGTGCTGATGACAGATCAGAATGATGGCCATGGTGGAAGTGTTCTAAGGTCCAAAGCCCAAGTCAAGGGTGGACATGAGAGAGAATATATTCTGGTCACTAGCAAGAAATAGTGGAATCATGATGAAATCAGGGATGCTGTTTAGGATGAAGACTGTCAGGGCATCACCGGCCAGAGCGCCAGCGTCGTACTGTTTGGGGTGTCCGGTGGGAGCAGGCAGCATGGAGTGTATGAGGCTAGCACATTTGGACAGCTTGCCCTGGAGGAACAGTTTCCTTGTTCACCTGTAGTTTCAAAGAAAAAGTCCAGATGATGTGCCTCTGTTGGCTGTACTCCCTTTAGATCGTGTCCAAAGAGGATGCAGAGATCTGGCAGAACACTGAGCAGCCTCCTGCCTGTGAAGGCAGAACAGCTCCTCCTGCATCCAGCAGGGCACTGCAAACCTGGCCCCGCCAGGACTTTCTGGCTCACTTACATTTTAATAGTGCAAGGCCCTGACACGGCAGCCCATGTGTCCTAACTGTGGGTGAAAGCCTAAGCTCCAGTCCTGGCTCACTTCCTTCTCCTCCCAGTCCCCTAACTTCTGCCCCTTCTCCAAGCCAAGCCTCTTTCCCACGGAGGTGGATGGCTTTTCAAGCCAGAGCAAAGAGTCCAAGTCTTTTTTAGCACAAAAATACAGACTATGTGGGGGAGGAAAAGTGGCTCCTTTCTACTCTTCTAGGTTCTCTGGTTGGTCTACAAATGAAATTTATATAGACAGTTTAACTGGAGAAAAACTATTTTAATTATGTACGTACGCACGAGAGTGCAACAAAGACGTGAGACTCGAGGAAGGAGCTAGGTCACTGAGGCTTATATGTCATCCTGAGCTATAGAAAGGGGTAGGGGTTTGGGGCTTCCTGGGGGTGGTGGAGACCAAGTGTGAGAAGGTGAGGTGTGAAACGCACAGTGAATAAGTCACCCTGTTACGCACACACGTCTCTCAGGTGATAAAGTGGTCTTGGAATAGCTCCTCCCTGGTACAAATATCTTTACTAATGAAAATTTCTTATATAAATGTACATTTCCTTTACAAAAGGGAAAATGTATACTTTATTTTAGGAAGCTGATGGGTGGTAAAGAGGTTTTCCTGCGTTTGGCTATTTTCAATTTCTTTCACCTCAAAATAATTAGTATGCCAAAGTGGCATGATTTGGGGTGACAAGTTCTGAACCCCAGCAGAGATTACGTTAGAAGAAAGGGACAGCAGAGCTAGATAAACGGCACTTTGTTTTAAGCTGCCCCACTCTAAAGACTCTATCGCAGCGGTCCCCAACCTTTTTGGCACCGGGGACCAGTTTCACAAAAGACAGTTTTTCCACAAACCAGAGGGGTGATGGTTTCAGGATGATTCAAGCGCATTACATTTATTGTGCAGTCAGACCTCTGTGCTAACAATAATCTGTATTTGCAGCTGCTTCCCAGCGCTAGCATCACCGCCTCAGCTCCACCTCAGATCACCAGGGGTTTGATTCCCATAAGGAGCACAACCGAGATCCCTCCGATGCGCAGTTACAGTGGGGTTCACACTCCTATGAGAATACAATTTCCAGGGCTGACCTGACGGGAGGCGGAGCTAATGTGGTGATGAGAGCGACGGGGAGCGGCTGTAAATACCCATGAAGCTTCACTCGCTTGCCCGCTGCTCACCCTCTGCTGTGCAGTCTGGTTCCTAAAAGGCCATGGACCAGTCCTGGTCTGCAGCCCAGGGGTTGGGGACCACAGCTCTAAAAGACCAGAGTCTCTCCAGTGACCAGATAGACACAGCTGCCACTCAGGGGAAGTGGACAAGGCCAGAAGCCGCCTAAAGGTGATGGTGATGAAAGAGAGGGAGGCCTGGGAGTTGGGACGTCCCTGCAAAATGAATCCATGAAGGAAAAACACCGCAGCATCCTCTGGGACGTGGCCTACGTTCACAGTCATGTAGTAGCAAAGTAACTTACTGTCTGGTGAGGCGCTGTTCTTACCTGCCCACGGAGAAGCTGCAGCCCCCAGCCGTGAGCTCACTGGGCAGAGAGATGTCAGCCCCACCTAGTGGTGGGGGCTGCAGCAACGGCTGGACGACGGGGAACTTTAAAACAATATTAAAATCGACTGAGAGTTGGTTTGCTCATCATTAACGCTGTGCCCCAGCAATTCGAAGCAATGTCAGTGATAAAATACTCACCTACAAAACATCTTTTTTAGATCTAAATTCTAAATTATCGCTGTACTTCCTATTGAATTGTTTTTAAATTGTGTTAAAATATATAAAATTTACCGTTTAAACCGTTTTCAAGTCGGCAGTTCAGTGGCATTAACTACGTTCACATTATGTGCAGCCGTCCCCACCGTCCACCTCCACGGCTCTGCTCGTCTTGAGAAACCGAACTGTGCCCGTGAAGCAGCAGCTCCTCATTCCCTTCTCCTCCAGGCCGGGCAACCTCCGTTATACTTTTGTCTCTATGAATTTGACGACTTTAGGTACCTCACGTAAGTGAAATCACACAGTATTTGTCTTTTTGTGACAAATGTGACTGTGTGTGTCTTTTTGTGTGCTATTTCGTTTAGCATAATGTCCTCAAGGTTCGCGCATGTTGTAGCATGCATCAGAATTTCCTTTCTTTTTATGGTTGAATAATATTCCACCATGATGTGTGTGTGTGTTATATGCATATTGAATATATAATAATTTGAGTATACATAATATCCCACCAATATGGTGTGTCTGTGTGTCTGTGTGTGTGTGTACACACATAACACGTTTTGTTCCATTCATCTGTTGATGGACACTTGGATTGCATCCAAATTTTGTCTACTATAAATAACGCTGCTATGAACATGGGTGTACAATGATCTCTTCAGGACCTGGCTTTCAATTCATTTGAGTATATACCCAAAAGTGGAATAGCTGGATCACGGTAATTCTATTTTTAATCTTTTGAGGAACCACCATACTGTTTGTTTCTGTAGTGTCTGCACAATTTTACATTTCCATCAAAGATACACAAGTGTTCTGATTTCTCCACATCTTCACCAACACTTGTTACTAATATTTTGTTTTTTGATAGTAGCCATCCAAATGTATGTGAGGTGGTATCTCATTGTAGTTTTTATTTGCATTTTTCTAATGATTACTGATGTTGGGCATCTTTTCATGCTTATTGGCCATTAGTGTATCTTCTTTGGAGGAATATCTACGCAAGTCCCTTACTCATTTTTTAATCAGGTTGCTTGTTGCTTTTGTTGTTGCTGTTGACTTACTGAGTTTTAATAATATCTATGTATGCTTCAAGATGACATGGATTTTTTACTTATTTTTAATAAACATTATATTCAAGAGGGAAGTTAATTTGGAGAATTCCCATTTATACAGTCAGTCCCCAATATAAGCAGATTCAACTATGCAAGTTTATTTGGAGAGTATGTTTCTAACAGGTATGAAGTTTCCATGTTACTTCAGGAACAGTTTATGTCTCCAACCTTGGAAAACCACATATGCCTGTATTTAAATATATTCTAATTTAAATGATAGAACAATGATTGTGAAAACAAAGAAAACAGAACTTGAACTACTTCAATTCTGCCATCCTATGTGACCACCTGAGGTTTTTATGCATGTCTAAAATTCAAAACTGTGAAGCAGTGTGCTAGGAGCAACATTTTTATTTTATAAAATTTACAAATTTTATAAAGTTAAGTTTATGCATGAAACATTTTACTGAATTTAAATATCTTTCAATTTGAAATTTGTTTTCAATTGTTAATGAATCAAGAAAATAAAATGTAATGTTTTTAATGTTTGCCTAAATTGAATCTTCTGCAAATGTTTAATGTTATTATATTTTTCTTACTATAATTGTTTTTCTTGGCATGAATAGGAGCCTCAGTATAATAAAATGTTTACTATCTGCATTTCTTTTCTAGCCATTATTACCATTTATTTGATTTTAAGATTATTGCTGAAAATAATTTTATCCTATAGAGAAGAGAGGTGTTAAGAGTGGTCCACTCTGGTGTCATACACAGAAGGGTGCCCCTAGGGCCCACATCCCTCACCTCATCCTCACGAGCTTGTCTTCACCGTGCCGGGGTGGGGGTCGGTGACTATGATGTGATCCATGCAGAGCTGCTCTTGTCCCAGGAAGGAAAGAGCACAGTGTGGGCCCAAATGCTCAAAAAGTCCCCACTAAATTACTTTGGGCATCGTTAAAATCATTGTTTTAGAAGACTGATGTTTTAAATGATTAATAGTTTAAATCTAACAAGGGGATGAAGCAGCAGAAAGACAAAGACCCAGAAAGCAGCTGAAAACGTAAATGTCTTCTCTGTAACACCAGTGCCTGCGCCAAATGCTCCCATTGAATTTCCCTCACTAGCGAGGGTTTCTCACTTGAACCACGGGTAACACTGCACGAAGTGTGTTCAGCTCTGAACTTCGTCTGGGAAGATCAGCAGAACCTGGCATGAATGGTGAGACCACCCAGATGTGAAGAGGAGGAGGATGCCGGGACAGCCGCCCACCTGTTTGGGAAACGGGAGGGATCTGGCCAGAGCATTCCTGGTGGAGCCCGCACAGCAGCTGCTGAATGTGGAGCTGAGACATGGCTGAGGTTGCCAGAGTCGACTTTCCTCGTCCTTTCAGCTGGCTTCAAGGAGTGAAAAATCAGTGTGTTTCCAGACTGCCATAGGCCCCTGTCCAAAGTGGCCACTGCCCTTCTGTTCCACGGAAACCCTTACTGCCAATGGTTTTGATCTCCTTTTACTTTCAAAATAAGATGTGCGTTCTGCATTTTAGCTCCTTTCAGAACTGCTCTAACGTGGGGCAGATGAAATTCATGCATTATTTAGGGAAAAATGGAAAAGTTTTCATATATAAGATTCTCTGGAACTCAATCCATTTTTGAATTTTATAGTGAAGCACAACATACAGCAGAAACATGTAAATTCTAATCGAACAGCCTGATGAATTTTCAGAAAGTGAACTTACCCTTGTAACTGACAGCAGATCAAGAAAGAGAACACTACCAGCAGCCGGGTAGACCTTGAGCCCCCGCCTCGTTCTTACTCTCCAGCAAGGGAAACCCTGTCCTCATTTCTATCGTCATAGATTAGTTTTGCCTGGAATTAACTCTACGGAATTTTACCATGAGTGCTCTAAGAGTATGTCTGATTCTTTATGTATGTGAGAGTCATTTTGTTGTGTGTGTTGTGTGTGTCTATTCTCATTGCTGTGTAGTATTCCACTGTAAGAATATAACACAATCCATTTATTCAATCTTGTATTCATGGGCATTTGGGATGTTTTCAGTCTGAGGCTATCACAAATGCTGCTATAGATATTCTTATCCATGTTTTCAGCGTCACAAATATACATACTTACCTGAACAGCAGGGATCTCTCTAAGAATAAAACTGCTAGGTTATAGCATGTGATGTATTCCTAGATACCACCAAAGAGTTTTCCAAAGCGGTTGCTGCACCGCTTTAGGTTCCCACCAGCAGCACAGCTGTGTGGGTGCTGCCCAGCAGCGTCACATTATAGTTTGAGTTTCTCTGATGACTAATACAATTTAGGGCCTTTTCTTGTGCTTGTTAGAATCTCAAAAGTCCTCTTTTGTTAAATACCTATCCAAGTCTTTTGACCTTTGGGTTCTCTTGCCTTTTTCATATTGATCTTTACAGCAACAAACAATGGATACGCTATTATTGCAAAATTAGAAATTTTAAACACTTAATTCATTAGATTGATAATAGCAACTAACATTTATCGAACTCACTATGCATGCTACGAGGCACTGTTATAAACATGTTACATGACTTAACTCATTTAATTCTGTCAACATCAATGACCCATAGGTAGACTCTATGAGTACACTCATTTCTAGATGAGGAAACAGAGACACAGAAAGATGCAGTGACTCACGGAAGGTCACACAGCTAGTGAGGGCAACAGCATGTGAGCCCAGAGACGAGCTGCGGGGTTTACATCCCTAAGGAATCGCAGGGTGCCCGTGGTCACGGGCTTGATTTACGGGGACTCTTCGGCGCCATATGGTGAGAGCCGTGGAAGGAATCTGGGGCTTCTGCCGTTGTTAGACCACCTCAGCGAGGGATGCGTTCCCATCACACCTTCACAGAGCCTTTGTTTTAGAAGAGGAAGGGAATGAATACATGTTGAATGGTCTCATAACCCTGTTGCTAGGTGCTTTACAACCACGTGAAACAGATTTCATTTTACTCCACTTTATTGATAACACGCAGATGTATAGCGACTAAATGACTTGCCCACATTGCCAGAGTTAGAGAGGATAGCCTCATAACTCAGACCCAGATATAAGCAACACCTGCCCCTCAACCGCCTTCCTCAGGACATTTAAGAGCTCCCAGGCAGGGGTGTTATAGGACGTGTTTGTACCTGAGGATTCAGAAAAAGAGAACTTAGCAAGCTGCTTCTACCACCACAATCACGTATTATGCAACATTAACAGCCCTATGTCTCCAAGTGGAAGATGCTTTCTCTTAAATACAGGGTTGAAAAGTGGTTGTAAGGGCAAGAAAATGCACCATATCTTCCTCGTGAAACCATGAAAATTGGGAGACTGTGGGAGAGTCGGGACAACACAGCAGGCGCTCTGTGTTGATGAGTAACCACTCATTCATGATTCTGGCCACGTCAATGGAAACGAACAGTTGCATCTCATTGCTCAGTTCATTTCTGTTCTGGGCTTCCTCCGAGGGTCTAGACGAGTTAACATTCTCAATGAGCAGTCCTGCTGTAGTAGTGAATGCCAAAGTATATATTTAACAATAAGAGAAAGTTATGGACACAACCAATAATTGGCAATAAATGCATTAAAAACCACTATAAAGAAAAATGTCTAATTTATAAACATTTTTTCCAGGATTGTCAAATCTATCGGTAACATTAGCAGCAATGGCAATGAATTGTCCTTTGGTTTTATATTAATAGAACAAAAAATTGGAGAAAGTATATTAATTTTCTAGATTTTATACATACCCACACACAAGAAAAGTCAAAAGTATATGCCTAAAAACACCCAAAAATATGTTTGAATGTCTACAGATAAGATAACTCTGGTATTTTCTTCTCTTTAGCAGAGAAAGAATGCTTACCTGTGGCACTTTTTAAGATTATATTAAAGATTTCATATATTTTAGGATACAAGATTATAAAAAGTTAAGCTAGCAGTCATTTTATATCTTCATAAAATAAAATATACATTATTAATCAAAAAAAAGATTTTTATTAAAATATGTAAGCAGCCTGATCTTGTCACTTGCAAGTTACAGGTCACACTAAAAAGAAAAATCGGCCACTTTACAGGGTTTTAATAGAATTCATATACTCATTCCATGGAGAGAGTAAAAGAAAAACCTGCTCTTGGTCATCCAGATACTATGTTCTTATGTTCTTTTTTCCTACAGCACAATAAGGGGAAAAGCTTCTGGGGAAAAAAAAATCCTACTCGTCAAATACACAGATTTGAAACAAAATAAAACAATGGTAGGCTTCATTCTGACCGGTCTTTGGTGGGTGTTCGAGATGTAGGAATTAGGCGACTCTGGCCTCAAGTCTTGGATTTTTGTGGCCATTCTCTGCTCTGCAGCTTCCATTGTGTCTGGGGGGAGCTTCCCCCACCTCCTCTGTCGTCAGTGCAGGAATTCACAGAGAGCAGGGCCCGCAATAAGCCAGTTCTAGCACTTCCTTGGTCCATGTCTCAAAACTGCTGCCGGGCAATGCTGTCATTTGTCATTTAGGCTGCCGCCTGCACAGGAGAAACAGTGGAACTTGGTAGGACCCTGATCAGCCACTGAGACTTCAAGGGCAATTCTTAAACAAAAAGGCAACAATTAAATCAAATGAAATTGCATTCTGGAATTGCCTTATATTTGGAGGCAATTCACAGAGGAATAGGGGAAAAAAAGTATGAATTGAACAGGAGAATCTTTTGGAAGTCCCTGGAAATGATAGCATTTGGAGGTAGGAAAAACGCATCTGGGAAAGAAAGGAGCAAGGCTGAAGTATTATATAATGAAATAACATCCGTGGGAATTCAAGTCTAGGAGGCGGTAAGGGAACACTGATTAAGGAAGTGTCTTGCTGGAATAGATCTGGGGACAGCTGGGAAATCTAGATGAGTGTGTTGATATTCTAGAATAATGTAATGGGGAAATAACAATGGAATAAATAACAAATAAATAAATAGGTTAGGCTGCATCTGTGGTTAAAAGGTTGGTCCATTTTCTCTTTATTGATTTTCAAAGTCAGACAATTTCCCCTTAATGGATTTGTGTTTTCTGATGGTTCGGTCATGTTTATTGGACTCTTTTAATTTTTTTTACAACTCTTCAATAACAGCAATAACTCCCATTACACCAGTCAACTCCCCTCGTGAGCGCTCTCGCAATTTCTGCTCCTCCCCCAGTCCACAGAGTCCACGTGGAAAGGGTAAAATTTAGGCTAACATCCTTCTACACTTCCTGTCCTCATTTGCCTTGAACTGTACAGTACATACATGGGCTTCCTTCTTCATGGTGTAGGAAACATATTGGCCCATGCTATTCATTCATGTATTCAGTAAACAACTCCTGGTCCCATATGATGCTCTGGCACTCTGCCACGCACTAATCAGGGGGATCACCCCAGCACAGGAGCAGGCAGTGTTGTCCTCATTTTGCAGGCGATGACATGCACTCCAGGTCACTCACTGGATGAGGTCGATCTGAGGGAAAAAACATGGGTACAAGACACCAACCCACCCAGATCCGTTTCTGGACAGTTACTAATGGAGGGATCTTAAGTTCATGGGTTAATCTCTCTAAGCCTCAGTTTTCTCCTCTACAACAGACATGACATTTACCTCATAGTGTGTCCATGAGATAAAATCAGACACGATGAGCAAAGTGCCGCAGGCAGCCACGGCACCTCGTCTTCACTCAGGGAGGGAGTCTTCAGCGTTAATCGCAGCAGTGGCAGAGACAGCCGGTGTCATCGTGAAAAGAAAAGAAGACTAGGATCTGGAAAACACATCCCGGGATCCTCGCTGTACCCCTGGGAAACAAATGGTTAAAATTCTGCCTCTGAATCTCCACAGCTGTAAAAGGGTGTAATTATATTCCCTACCTTAGAGGAGTATTAACAAAAGTAAACGAAAACAGTGCATTTCCTAGTGAATCGTGTGTTCAGGGAAAGGTCGTCTTGCATTTATACAGCCCGCATTTTTTGATGCCAGACACGGAACTTACCCTGGGGTTACAGTTTTCAGGAGAGCAGAGAGCGCAGCTGATTTCACTGCTGCCTGTAGCAACACTGAGAAAGGGAGACTCCAAGTCAGGCCCTCTCAATCGAAGTTCCTTTTCTCTCTTCTCTGCATCAATACAGCTTTGCAGGGGAAGAGGGAGAAGCATGATTCAAAAGGGGATAGTCTGCTGTAACCTCAGTTCTCAGTAAGCAAAAGAAATAAAGAAAACATAAACAGAAAAAGACAGAAAGAGGGGAGGGAGAGAGAGAGACCTACCTGCCTCGCAGAGAACGACTGAATGGAAACACACCAAAAAGCTGGCTATGATTGGTAGAATTGATGCTGATTCAATTTTCTTTTAAACTTTTAACAAGTTTTCCAAAAAGCACGTATTACTCTCATCATCTGAAAAAGGAGTTAAAATGAGAAAATACAGATATTCTCTAAAACTGAATTGAAAAAATAAGACTATAGCATACGTGAAATAGGATAATTTCTCATTATCTTTTCTACAGTGTCACCTGCTTTAGGTTCCAGCCACACTACCAGGCTAACCTAACTCTGCAGTGTCTTGGCTGAGTGTATGCAAGTTTGAAGATCTCTATTGGTAGAAAGCAGGTGGCTATTTTAAAGAGATAATAGCCCAGTGAGAGTAAGTGGAAAAATAGGCAGGAAGCTAAAAAGTAATGAAGGCATTTAGGGGGAAGATAGCAAGTCCCTTAGGAAAAAGTCTGTCGCTTCTAGTAGCAAAATTATTTTAAGTCATGCTTCCTGAACAAGAAAATAAATGATTCTTATTGAGTTAGAGGGTAATAGCCTCGTGCAAGAACTTACAAGGCTTATATTTTAGGTGTTTACTATAAAATATTCGCCTTCTACATGTAAATTAAGGAAAGTTACAGTGACAGTTTACATAAAGGGGAAATTCAGGCTTCTTGCTGTTTGGACAAGAAATACCTCCGCCAGCACCCACGGCAGTGAGAGAATGTGCCGACCATTCCTCCGTGACCAGGAAGAGCACACACGTCAACCTGGCCAAGAATTTCACCTCCACGCTACGAAACGCTGCACAATGCCCCGGCCACATTTGGGGGACTAGGCAAAGCACAAGGGGAAACCTATCGTCTTGAAACTGTTAAGCACTGAAGAATGAAGCCCGGACCAGCCCGTGTGGAATGTGCCCTTAACACCCCTCCGGCTTCCCCAAACCGGCCGCAGTCGGTCCGCGTGGGCCCCACTCCCTCGCGCAAGCACGACCTTCCGCGGAAACGTCTCGGAACCGCTCTGCAGGGTTCTTTGAGAAAGAAGCACCGTCTGAAACTATCTCAAGCATTTCGGTCTACAGTACAGGAACCATTTTCATAGTAAAGAGAACAGCCCCTTCCGTAGACGGGTGGTGATTTAAGGATTAAAATAGGTTTGATTTGGCTGATATTTTTTTTATCAGAAGAGAGTCTACATGCTCCCGAGAGCATGCAATCCTGATGCCTGCCCCTCCCCAGCTCCCGCAGGCGCAGTAGCAAGGCCCCGGACCCCGGACACACACACACACACACACACACACACACACACACACACACACACTGAAATAGTCTCCATTTATGTCTTTGAGAGCTCAAACCGGTTGCACAGATGGGTCCCATGGGCCATAAGCAGCTGGACAGTGGCGTCTTCCTGCCGTCTCTGCTTCTCACTTTAACGTCCTTGTCGCTGACGCACGGAGCCACTGTGCATCAGGAAATGCCATAGCCCACACCTATAGGGCAGTGACTGAATGTCCCTAAAACCCAGGCCTCGACGTGCGCTCGCCCAGGGGCTGCCGCACTCTTCCCCGCGCTCTGGCCCTGCCCCGAGTGGCACAGAGTCCCTCCCCAGGGGCTCTGTTAACTCCCAGCCTACACTGCGCTTCTTGCCTATGATAATACCGGGCTCCCCGTGGAAATTCGTTTCGAACACCCGTGATCACCGCACCTCAGATCCAATCTGTGGAACTGGAAGGGAAACAGTTGCCCCACACAATATCTCCTGTTTCCTACCGCTCTCAACCACACCCCCTCCCTCCGCCACTCTCCACCTGTGTCTGGACAGGTGCATGCAGACGCCGGGCCGGTGGAGGAGGTGACCAGGTGTGGGGCGAGGAGGAGGAAGATGTATCTGGTCTCAGCCCAGCCGCGCTAAGCCCCCCAGACGTAAGACTGAGGAATGTTGGCTTTTATCTACACTCAGAGATAAAAGATTCCTTCCTTAGGATCATTCATTACGTGTGACATTTGCCCTCTAGCTGAAACAATACATTATGGAGCTGACAGTTGTCTAGCAGAAATTACGGAATTGTGGTTCCAGTCCCGGCTCTGCCTCCTCCAGCCTGTGTCCGTGGACAGACCCGGGGCTGGCACCCTGCATCCTCCACAGCGCTGCCCTCGCGCCCCACGACGGTGCAATCTATACTTTTAGCTCAAATTTCTTTGCACTTTCCCCCACCATCCCGTGAAGTTAAAAGGATAACAGCTCTCTTATCTGCCTAATGAGGCTGTACAATTAAAAGATACATGTGAACATATCTACCGAATGTACCCCTTCTTCTTGCGGGTCAAAACATACTCCTAATGAAGCCTGATAAGCGTGCATAATGCTACCCTAACTCCTCATCCAGGAAAAGAACCAGGCCCGGCTTGTCAAAGCCTCCTTTGAAAGCACTTGGCTATCTCCTCCAGAGGCTCCTTCGCAGGCAGAACGTAGGAGCACCTTCTCAAGATAATCTCCTTTTATTCAAACACTAGCCTTCAAGAAGAATTTTTAAAATGGTTTATTATCCTTTTTATAAACAGTAGTATCTTCTACTGGTTTTCACTGTGAGATGGCTGGTGCCACAGCAGCCTGATAATGCAACTACCAGACTGTCCACCCCTCTGCTCCCAAGTGACCACGGAGAACAGGATCCATGTGGACCCTCCAAGGACATGCGACAAGAACAAGAAATAAACTTTTATTGTGCCAAGCCACTGGGATTTCACGGTTAATCTGTGATCTCATGTAGCCTGTCCTATCCTGAGAAATTGAGGCCCACGAGAAAAACACACTTTAGTTGGGTTTTTAAATAGGTTTTAACTACGGCATGAGTTAAGAACATGCCGAGAGACAGTGGCCACAGTAAGAAGTTAGAGTGCCGTGGCGTCAGCCTAGCTCACAGCAACCTCAAACACCCGGACTCAAAGGATCCTCTTGCCTCAGCTCCCGAGTGGCTGGGACTGCAGGCGTGTGCCACAAGGCCTCAGCCTCCCAGAGTGTTAGGATGACAGGCATGAGCCACCACACCCAGCCTAAGACTAAATTAGATTTTAAGAGCTTTCAGGTCTAGCATTCTATAAATGAACTTCTCATTTCCTGTCTAGGAAGCTACACACTATCTATAACTTTCTTTCTGTGGCACTATGCTTTTTTTTTTCTATATGGCTAAAAAAAAATACTGACTGGCAATTGTTTGAAACACAACCTATTTATAAGCTTAGGCTTACACTAAGGTTAAAATCTCATTTACTGTCAGGTTACTTATAAATCCCATATTTATAAGGAAGTAGCTCTGCGTTAAGAAGTAAGTTATTGCATGTTTTTAAACCATGCAATGAATATTCCTACAATTTATGCAATTTGAGCACACACAAAAAAATTTAACTCAACAGAATCTAAAATTAAGGAGCATCATTAGTGGGTGAATTAATAAAGTGATAATGATCTGATTCAGAGTAATAAGGAAAAGGTGCTCTAGAAGGAAACATACACAAAAAACAATGAAACTATCCCATCTTCAAAGCAAATTGAATAGACTATTGGAGGATTTCCCGTGTGATAAGGGAATAATCCTTTTCAATCCATAAAACCCAGATCTGGCTCGATTCTCCTGCCATGAAGCTTACAGAGGGCTTTAGAAAAATTGTATTACAAGAGATCATGCACGCATGTTTCTGGAAGGGTGTGGAGAGCCAAGACTCTTTGTTTTGGTATGAATTAAGTTTTCATCTCTGGTTTTGGAGCTGAACTCCTGGCTCTTGCTCAGGTTTTCCCTCCGACATTTGCCTTGGCTGCACTGCTAAGCCTCAACTGCATCAATTAACATCTCCTGCTTTGCCCAATTCGTTTCCTGCTTGTCGCCTAACATTTTACTTGAATCATTTTCAGATTCTCTCTTCTGAACAAACCTATACTTATCCCATGATTGGGCACCGACATAATCAAGTCATGTTTGTTCATTCATTCTTTTTGCTTAGACCTGTGTTTGGGAAAATGAATACCTTTTACTTTTGAATAGTGGATAAAAATGCAAATTTATGCAGGCTGATTTTGTCATAAATACTGATTACTGTCCCTTGGTTTAGGTAACTGAGCCATAGCTTACACACACATGCACACACACAGAAAATATTTTAATAGAATGGGTTGTATATTAGACTTAAAATTAATAATAAATATATATTACCTCCTTAAAGTTTATACTATGCATAAATGTAAATACACATGTATTTACTTTCTAAAGGTAATTTATATTTTATAAAAATACATGTAAAACAAGGGAAATAAATGTAATTAGAGTAATATTTTGAAAATCCTTTATGAGTTTTCCTTTTTGTCTTTCTTTCATCATAACCTTTTACATTGGTCAGCCCAAAGCCTCCATGTGTCTCCGTGAAGGACACTGGTATTTCTTACAGAAGAAGTTAAGGAGGAAGAATGAGGCAATATTCAGCATCTGACATGCACAAGATTTTGCTAAAGGATGAGAGGCTCGAGGGCCAGTCGCTGCTGAGAAGCAAAGGCTTCCTTCTCCTCTTCCTCTCACAAATCTCCCACTAAGTGGGAGACCCAGGGTCTCTGTGTTTTGCTGGAGTTCAGAGAAGATCTTCTTTCTGTCCAAGATGTAGGGGCCCTAAACTTGCTGCTCTCACATAAAACAAAGATATGATTTAGGGGAATGAAAAAAAAAAAGCCTACTCCTTTCTGGTCCCAGGAGATGGCTGGCAGAAGAGCAAAGAGAGGAAGAAGCACGAACCAGTCGGATACACCACCCAACTCCCCCGGGCCTGGGGGGCTGAGGTGAGAGTGAAGGGCGGCCCACACTGGAGCCACAGGGCCCCTGGCTTCCGTCTGCACCTGGGTTTCTGAGAGGATCCATTGCAAAGGCGGTCATCAGCGGGTGTGTGGCTTTGTCTGGCAGAGGAGGATGCGGCTGGTGTTTTACACTCTCGAATCGTCCTTGTTTCACTGTAAGACAGACAGAAAACTGTGGCAGCTGAGGGTCTGGCTGTGGAACTTGCCAGAGGGGTTGCCATAGTGGGATAATTTAACTCAGCAGCAAGGACTGCAAGGTGCTGCCTGCTCTGTGGCCACACGGGAATCACAGCCAGTCCGTGAACAAAGCTGAGGTACCAGGAGGGCAGAGCTGAGGAGTAGGCGGACAGCGCCACTGGGAAGCGGCCACGTGGCCACCAGTGACAGCTTCAGCGCTGCTGAAGAATTACTGTGCTATAAGGCAACAGGGAAGAAATGTCTCATTAAGTAAGTTAGTTTTTATAATCACTCTCTAGCTTCCACCCAATAAGGGACATTGAATGCAATTTTCTGTATTTTAAAAGTATTTTATATGCTACGGTAGACTATACTCAGAAGTGCTAGGTGCCCTTCCCGTAAGAGGGTTGTTTATCTCACTGCTCTACATTAAAGTATGGCCACAGAATTTGGCTTGGCCAATACAAAGTGGGGAGAGGTGGCATCTCTCACTTCCATACAGATCAGGAGCCAGCTTATGGTTCACCCTGTGGGGTGTTTTCTATGACGACAACCAATTCTCCAATTCTCCAACACCAACTGGGGTCCTACAATTCCATTCAATTTGGACTCTAACCATGTAGAGTTAACACAGACCCTACAGCTTAAGGGCCTAGCCCAACAAGACTTCCCTCACTTCAGATCTCAGTTGCAAGTGCCAGGACATCAGTACTTCTGATAAACCAGCTGTAAATTGAGGATTCCTCCTCAGGTTCAATAATTTACTAAAATAGCTCATAAAATCCAGGGAAACAATTTTCCTACATTTACTGGTTTATTACAAAGGACATAACTCAGGAACAGTGAGATAGAAGAGATGCATAGAGCTAGGCATGGGGCAGGGGTGCAGACCTCCTGTGCCCTCTCTGGGCATGCCACCCCCCGGCCACCCTCTTGGAACCTTGGTGTGGTCACCAACCCAGAAGCTCTCCCACTCTTACTATTCAAATGTTTTATGGAGTTCAGTCTCCAGTCCTCACCCCCACTCCCTTCCTAGAGGTCAGTGATGAAGTGAAAATACCAACCCTCTAATCGCTTGGTCTTTCTGGTGACCAGCCTCAACCTGAGGCTGTCTAGGGGCCACTAACTTCATTAACATAAACTTGGGTATGATTGAAAGAGGCTTGTTATGAATAACAAAAGATGTTCCTATCACTCAGGAAATTCCAAAGGTTTTAGGAGATCTGTGTCAGGAACTGGGGATAAAGACCAAATGTATTCCTTATTATAGCACACCATATTTTGTCTCTTATCTCTGGGTCGTAGAAGCACATGTCAAGATGGTGTTACAGAAAGCTTGGCACTTGTCCCCAAGGCCACATCAAAAGAATGAGGACAAGTGGTTTGAGGAAAGAGCAGTCTTACTAATTTGCTGGAAAATGAGGAGGATGGAGACTACTGTCTAAAAATGCCATCATCCCTATAATAAATAGAAATACAGCTGGGTTCTCAGGTTCAAGCAATTACTGTTCAACTACAGTTGATGATTCTAATCATTCCATCTCTGTCCCACCTCCACCTAAGACAATCCAGTGACCTCCACCTGGAACCTCTGTCCACCAGGTCCAGGCAGACCTGGCAGTTCTGTTGAGCCATCTCCAGTAGCACAGAGAACAAAAGATATTCCCCTGCCCCTCCCCACTGCTGGCCTGAGACAAGTATCCAGGTCCTAGTTCTCCATGAAGAGTGGGAGATGTTTAAAAGAGACAGAAAACATTTTACTATTTTTTTCCAGGCCATTCCTTCTGTTATATATTCCCCACTGTCAATATTACCTTCCACATCCATGGGAGGTAGAGTGACAACTTGTCACATATTCCTCCCTGTCAATTTTAGGTGTCCATATCTACGGGAGAAGTCGTTGAGCTACTTCGTGCTGAATTGGCGATCTTTCAGATGGAAGGTCTATATTAATACTTACATATGCCATCGCAAGGCTTTGGCTGTATATTTATAACAATAGATTACCAGGCAAAAAAAAGTCATAAGCAATAACTACAAGAGTTAGGGCTGACAAGGAGAAATGGACTGTCGCCTTGTACACAATGTCCGATACAGAAAGAAGCACGAGACCTCTGAGTACAGAACTACTGGTTGTACCCTGTAGGTGATCCAAGAGACTAGCTTCTGCAAACTCAGAAATACTTGTGCCAAACAGCAAGTATGTGCCAAACCCAGCAGCAAGACCATCAGCAGAAGAGGCGATGGCCTGGGGAAATCCTAAGTTGTCTCTCCACCCTATAAACAGAACAAATAATCAAAGAAGGGTTAGTAAAAATATCAACATTTTCATTTTTCCCTTTTCCTTAAACAGATACTTTAGATTGTCTAAAGGCTGGCCCTTCTACTGGAGGCTTGGGTCCTCTTCTTCCATAGGACACCTCTTTACTTTGGTATGACGGACCCAGGGTTTTATTTTTGACAATTTCAATGAGGTGCACACGTTATAGGGTCCCTTCCACTCCTCTGTTTCCAACCAGGGCAGAGACCTGAAAGAGGCAATTCATACACAGCGGTTAGCACTGACCCACTCATTTGACATATTGCTTTACTCTGCTTTCTTTACTCATGGTTATATTACCATACTCACCTCAGGGTGCTAAGAAGGGTTTCTCACAAACCATTTCTTAGGGCTTTAACTTACACCTGATTTCAAGGGTCACCCTTATCTGAAGGAGGACAAGAGGCAACACTCCATCCCACTTTCCTGCATCAATTCCAGGATGCGTGCAACTTCCATTCTAGATGTAGGACTTTGCTCATTTGCTGGGTTACCTCCGATTCACAAGAGGGCCCATTATAACTCTGCATGGAGGAGGGGAGCTTACAAACAGCATTGAGCCTACTGTGTCCAGCCCCTTGGAGAAAAGTCTCACCAGGTTCCCACTGAGGGTCCACTTGAAGTTCATGGGTGATCACAGGACATTGTGTAGCAGATCCAGGTGCAGACGATGGGAAGCAAAAATTCCCCGGAAGGGCACTGCCATGGAGTGGCCAAACACGGTGATACTCTGAGTTGCTGAGCTGTCTCTGCAGCTGCCTGTCCATAGTGTCCATCGCCAGCATGCCACCCTCCATCTGCCCCACCTCTTCCCCTGGACTGCTGATGCCCATCATCCTGTCTCCTCCAAGGCTTGTTCCTGCTCTGTGCTGGTGCACACACACAGGAACTCACGGACGCAGGAACTTGGTAAAGGCAGTGAATTCTTTCAGAAGGATTCTAGTAACTTCAGACGCTCCTTAAGTTCAGGTAGGATAAGCCTCCACCCAGCCTGAAAAGGCATCTACTAATACTGAGGGAAACTGCCAATCATCAAAAGGGTTGGGCCCCCTACATGTTGGGCTCCTTGTGCAGTGGGTCGCCTTTCTGTCCTTGGACAACCCCGAGTGCATGAACAGTTTATTGCACACAGGGTCCTCCCAAATGAGGTGCCCCCAAAATCCATTAAGGCATTACGCTGCTAATGTGTGCATTTATGTAGGTGCCTCATAAGAGGCCAAACCAAAACTTTAAGTAGGAGAACAAGTTCATGAGAATTCTGTCTCCATTTAGCTGTGCCATCCCAAATGGCAGAGCCCAGCCTTTAGCTTTAAAAGGAGTCTAAATCTAGCTGGGATATCCAGGCCCCAGAGAACAGATCGCCTCCAGCAGCCTCCTTAGCAGCTCTGCCAATGGCCTGACTTCTTTTTGACATGCTGGCCACCTGCTTAGGCTCAGCCACGGCCTGTATCAAGGCCATTATTTCAGTGGCATACTTGATATTCTTATTTCCTGCCATCAAGAGACTCCTTTTCTTTCAAATGGCACCATGAGCATGCACAATCATAAAAGCATATTTACAGTCTGTATAAATGTTTAGCTTTTTCCTCTGAATAACTGCAACTCAGCTTCCTGGGCTGAAGTTGCAGGTGGCAGTGCCACTGCTGTGATCACCACATATCCAGCCCCTTTTTGTCCATAAAGCTGCTCCCGTCGGTGAAAAAGATCCCAATCTTGCTCTGGCCTGGGCTGACCTGACAGATCCACCCTGCTAGAATGTGCATGTTCCAGAACCTCTAAACAGTCATGTTGTAAAGGCTCATTATCTTTGGCTGGCAAAAGGGTGGCAGGATTGAGAATAGACACAACTCACAAGTAGCTGTCCCTGCCCAGAGGCAAGGAGGCCATCCTCTCACGGTGTTGTCCAGTGGCTTTGACATGTCACTTGTGTGGGAGGCCTCTCAGCATCTATGCTAAGACTCCAAGGCTCATTCCTTGTTTTCCTTTGTATAAAGGCTTTACCCTCAGTCTGAAGTCTGGGATCCAGATGCCATTCCTAGGAACCCCAGATAAGCTAATACACGTTTACAAATCTGTCCAATTGTGGGTTCCACAAGTCCCCTGCTAAGCTTCTATCAAACAGAGCAGGAGAGCCCTTTTAAATCCATGAGGCAACACAGTCCCAGGATCCTGCCATCTGAATGTAACCGAGTGCCATTCTAGTTCCTCAGCTGCGTGTCCACGGCTGCCTCAGGGCGGCCTGGCCGCTTCCCCACCGCTCCGTGTCTGGCCGGGCGTGGCAGACAGACCCCGGAATTGGTGGGCAGTAGGCTGCTCAGCAGCAGGCTGTGCTCAGCACCGGGAAGCTCAGGTGCTCCCAGGCGGCCAGTGGCTTCCTGCCCCTCTCCCACACTGTGATGGGCAGCGGCTCCCCGGGACCACGCATTGAGCTGGCCGCAGCGCCAGTTACCAGCTGCACAGGCCGCAGGCAGGGAGCGCAGCGGGGCTCCCTGACTCCCCACACCAAGCCAACCTTTATCTATCATGTTGGCTGCGGATGGCCCACAGCAGTGTGGGGAAAGGGCCAGGGGTGGGCACCCGAGGCCAGGAGCCATGGTGAAAACCCTGGAGGTGGGGTGCGTCAGGGACAGAGTGCGCAAACACACAGCTCTTCCCTGGCTGCCTGCTCCTTACAAAACTTGGCGGTGGCAGTGATTCCCCAGGCCGAGACCCACGCTGAGGCGGTGCGGAGGGAAGGCCCTGCTTGCCAGCCAGCCTGCGCATCTTCAGCAGGGGCCCCCAGCACCCCAACTGCAGGGGGTGCCACCTTGCTACGGGGCAGTGGGCCGTGCTCCGCAGTGCCCCACGGCTGCGGGGGAATACGACTGTTTCCCTAAAGCAAAGTACACCACTAACATCATCCCAGGCTGTGAGAGTGTATGAGGTCATTAAGTATGAAATGTCCAACCTCGAATAAATCAGACATTTTCTACCCAATAACCTAATACATGTTGGAACTTGTCCCATTTTGCTGACCTTTGACAAAATAATTCCAGTTATAAGACAGTATAATTCAAGGTTTCATTTAACAGCCACTTCTGCTCGCACTCCCGCGGGTATGTTGGGTTACAATAACACCATGCTCTTTATGCGCAGGTTCATAGCTGTAAGTTGACCATTCAGCCAAAATTTTTCCCAAGGGGCTTTTAGATGGAACTTTTCTTACGTTGCAACAAAATTCACAAATAACAGACAGACGATACGGAGAATTCCCAACACAAATGCCAGGCCTATCAAACAAATGAGAATCCGAAGGGGACAGACGCCACCCCAAATGCCCTGCTATAGGGCTGGAAGGTTCAAGGCTGTCCCCAAGTGGTGGTTTAGTGTCCCCCCCCTCTGGAAACTGCAAATGAGCTTTGAATCTAAATCAGGTTCCGTAGTTCCACTCAACCTTGTGATTTTCCCCAAATGGTGCCTCCACACAAAATGCCCTGCCACGGAGCAGGAAGGTCTGAAAACCTCCCGTATGAGTCTCGGGGTGCACCCTGGGGAACTTACCAAACCAACAAATGGCTGTGGCATCTGGACACTTCCCAAATCCCCTTTCTTCTCCGCAACTCAGTTCAGGCTGTAGAAGCTGGTCTAATTCGAAGAGAACAAGATGGGAGCTCCCCAGAGCTAAAACATGTTCCGGCAGCAGCTGCGACTGTCCATGCTCTCTCTCCTCAAAAAGAAGCTGCTCCTGCCAGTGAAGACCCAGGGCTTGGCCCAGGGCCGCCCCCTGCTTCCTCCAGCAGTTGCAGGTGCCATTCCACCGGGATGCTGATGGGCCCCACCTAGGAACGCCAAATCTGTTACCAAAAGCTCAGCACTTGTCCCCGAGGCCACATCAGAAGAAAGAGGACAAGTGGTTTGAGGAAAAGGAAAGACTTTTATTAACTTGCCGGCAAATGACGATGACGGCATTTTTACACAGTCTGTCATTTGCCAGCAAATTAATAAAACTCCTCTTTCCTTCTCAAACCACTTGTCCTCATTTTTCTGATGCAGCCTTGGGCACAAGTGCCGAGCTTTTGGTAACAATGGAACCTCCATTAACCACTTGAGTCTCTATGATGAGTAGAGCACCCAGCTGACCTGAAGGAACTTGTAGCATAAGTAAACAATAAACCTTTTTTAAGCCACTGAATTTTTAGGCTGTTTATTATTGCAATACAACCTACCCTGTCCTGACCAATACATATAAGAAGCATATGATTTCGGTATTTCTGATGTTTATGTTTGCTTTGGCGAATTTAAAGAAATATTACAGTATGGATTTAAGAGTTTTCTGTTTTATTCAAATAATTGTAAAATCATAAGACATTGTAAACACATGCTCATGTATAAGAAAATTAAAGAAATCAGATTTAAAAACTGATTGTGAGTAGCTAAAACTGTCAATGAATAATATTCTTTGCAAAGTAACTTTAAAGAAATTTTGTGTTAAGGGAATAAAGACTATTAAAGTGATTGGGCAGAAAAATCTCTCTCACCAAAACATTAATCACCATGACTAGTCACGAACTTTTTCAGATTTTGTGAAATGACAATCAGAGGAAAAGGGAATAGCACATTGCCTTGAGAAGCAAAACACATTTGTAATAGATATTGACAAAGGGGGTGTCCCAGTGAAGGGAAGAAAGCCCCCTGAACTCGCTAAATGAGTTCTGGCTTCATGCGGGAATGCAGTTGAGAGCAAGCCACGTAGCTACAGGAAATTTACCGGAGCAGAGTCAGGCAACAGATCCTACTCCACAGTCAGAGTAAGGGTCCTTTCAGGAGCAGGAGGGGACCCCTGACGAGGCAGTGGTAACCTTTTTAACACACTGACTGCCACACTAGAAGAAAAATTTTCTTCCTTGGGGCCACAGTATTTCATTATGAAAATAGAGTAAAAACTTTGATAACAAAATGATCCTTTCTAATGTAATGAAAAATTTGTTATTTTTTATTGTTTTCTGTGTGTGAGTTATATGCAACTTGAAAAATAGTTCACATGGCTCCCAAGGTGAAGAGACGTGTGAGTTACGTATGCTTCACAAGGACCTGGGCTCAAAACTAGCATGAGTTAAATACAACTCACAAGGCAGTTAATGTGTTAAATGCTCAAAAACCCCATGTGTGATCAGCATTGTCTTGCCATCAGTCCACAAAGGTAAATCATAAACTGCTGTCACAGATGGGAAGGACAAACAGTTAGTAAGGCTTCTGGCTTAGTAATTCATCCATCCTCATGGGATCCAGGGCAGCAACTTGTCAGTGACTTCCTTGTTCAGGGTGGTTAGGGCTGGCGTCAGTTAAAATGGCTGCACTCGGGCTCTCTCAGCCTTACTTTTCTGCCTTATCCCTATATTAATATCATCTTTCCTTCCAATTATTTTTATTAAGATTCTTTTCATTTTATTGTGAAAATTTACAAGCACATAAAAGTAGGCAGAATCAACCCAAAGTACCCACCAACCAACTTCAACACTATCAACTCCTGGACAATTTTGTTTCTTTCCCCATATCCATTTCAACCCACACCAAATTATTTTGAAGCAAATTCCAGACATCGTATCATTTAAAATATAATTGTTTTTGTATATGCTCATAAAGGATAAGAATTCTTCTTTCAAACATAGGCAAAGAAAGGTAAGAGTAGTTCCTTAATGTTATCAAAAATGTAGTTAGTATTCTAATTTCCCCAGTTTCTTTCTTATTTTATTACTCGCTTGTACGTTTGCATTAGTATTCAGATAAGTCCATACACAGATTACAGTTGGTTAGTAAGTCTCTACAGGCTCGCCCTCCGTCTCTTTTTCCTCCTTGCAATTTCTGTCATTGTTGTTGAAGAAACAGAATTATCTGTCCTGGAGATTTCTCCTATCTCGATTTTGCTGATTGCATCATCATATGATGTCATTGAACATTTTCCTCTGACCCCTTTTTAATCATAAATTGAAAGTTAGATCATTAGTGACATTAGGCTTAGTCACATTCAGGTTCAGTGTGAGGAGAGAAACTACTTCATTGACATGGACATAGCTGATGTGTTTTGACACCTAAACTATTGTTCTTACTAATTCCTAAATTGTCCCATCTTTGTTCCATGGTGGCCTTTTCAAGTGGGCTCCTGAATCTTTGTGCCATGACCCTAGTATTCTTGGGTGGCTTCTTTGTTTTTGGCATGATAAGGTGTTCAAGGGTTATTCAATTCCTACCCTAGACCTGGGCTTTGCCTTTCTCCAAGATGCTGTAGTTTCTTTAGCACCAATCTGCATCCTAGGATACTACTCATTGCAGCTGAGTTTGACATTTTTTTTTCTAAACCTTTTAAAAGGCAAAAGCTAGAACGTATATAGTTTAAGATAAAATACATCATGAATTTCTACTAAAATGTTTAATTCAAAATCAGCACTGCAAGATGTTTATATAATCCCTTCCACCTTCCACCTTCTCACACTCTGCAAATCCCACTTTTTAATGTCAAAAAAGCTAACTAACTAATTTGCTCCATCATGCCCTATAAAGAGACAGTCTCAAAATAATAAACCAGAACTATTATCAAAAATTTATGGTTTTTTGATGGGTGCAATTCTTTTAGTTCTTAGGGTATATCACACTACAGATGTACAGTCAAATTACTATGTTGTTAGAGTTACTTTGAATAGTTACTCTCTGGGTGGTTACTGTCAACTGGGTACGTAGTTAAGTTCATTGTTTCACTTTATCTCTGACTTTGAAGGGTTAAATGTTAAAGCTTGATTCTCTTTTATAATCAGGCAAAAGATTCACATTGTTTGAGAATCAAATCTATAGAATAGGGCATATTCAGAGAAATCTAGCTTCTATCTCTGTCTCTTCCACTCTATTTCCTCCCTCCCACTTTGGATAACTTTAAAATTTCAATTTATGATTTATTCCTATATTTTTAATGTAAGAATATGTTTGTGCAAATATGTATGTATTTATTCCCCTCTTTCTTAAATAGATGTGAATATATTATATACAAATTTCTCCATCCTGCTTTTTCACATGAAAAATATATTTTAGAGATTGATCCAAAGTAGTATATAGAAATATTCTTCATTCTGTTTAAAAGATTCCCAGTACTTCATCATGTGAATAGGCCACAGTTTATTCAGTAAGACCCTGACTAGGTCAAAAGATAAATGCTTATACAACTTTGCTACATAGTGCCAAATTCACCTCCATAGGTACTATATAATTTTTCAATCCTACCAGGAAAAAATGAGATTGCCTGTTTCCACACAATCTATCAACAGATTATTTTAATCTTTTGGAGTTCTGCAATCTGATAAGTGAGAAAATATATCCCATAGCAGCTTTAAGGTGCCTTTTTTTTATAATAAGCATGCTTTCCAAATGGCTGAGAGCCATTGGTAACTTGCTTGCCCTGAACTTTGTGTTCATACTTTTAGCCCATTGTTTCCATGACAGTTGTTGGCTTTTTTTTTTTTCTCTATTTCTGGAAGCTGTTATATTTTGGAGATACTCATATTTTGTGAATATGTTGCAAATATGTTTTTCAAGCATGTTATTTTTCCTTTTCCTTTGCTTATGTTTGTACTGTTGTGTTGGTTTGTTTTGACAAGGGGATGATTGTCACACGGTAGTGATTTTTTTTTTTTGATCTCAGACTTCTTTATTGTCTCCAGAACTGTGAGACAATAAATTTCACAGTAGTGATTTTTAATGTAATCAAACTTATCTGTCAATCTTTTATTGCTTCTGAATTTTAGGTCATGCTGAAGAAAGTTTTCTTTACTTCTCTTATAGAGAAATTCACCTGTATTTTTGTCTAGTACTTGCTTGGTGCCATATTTTTACATTTAAATCTCTGATGTATTTCAATTTATCCAGAATTAAATATGAAGAATAGCTTTTTGTGCAGTATAGCCTTTCAGTAGTATCACTGCCATGTATTAAAAGTCCATCTATTGCCCATTTATTCAAGATGCTGTCTTTGCTGTACTGTTAAGTGTCATTACACACTTGAATATGTGACTATATTTCTATTTTGTTCTATTGCTCAGTGTGTATAAACAAGTACCACATTTTAATTGTAGAAACTTCATATTATCTTTCAATATTTAATAGGGAACAGCCCATGCCATTGGTCTTTTACAGGGCTTTCCAGCTAGTCTTGCTTATTTTCCTAAAAATTAAAGCCAAGAAAAATGCTGAAGGCATTTTATGCAGATTATATCAAATATATAAATCATTTTTAGGAATAACTAATATCTTCATAATTCATAAACATGATGCATCTTTCTACTTATTCAATTCTAATTTTGTGCCTCTCAGTTGTGTTTTATAATTTTCCTCATAAAGAATTTTGAAATTACCTAATACAATGGTACTTTTTTTCTATTTGACTGTCTTAAACACAGTCTTCTATTCCATTATATTTTCTAACTGGCTTGTGTTTGAATATATGAACACATGAAGCTTTTGGTCACTGGCTACTTTATAAAATGTTCTTACTAAATTAACTTACTAATTAAATACAGTATTATTTTTACTCTTTGGAGTTTTCGAAATATGTAATCATATAATCTGCAAGTAGGGACAGTTTTACCTGCTACTTTCCAATTCTTATGCTTCTAATTTCTCTATTTTATCTAAGTGCATTGAGTAATTCTTCTAACGAAATGTAAGATAAAAGAAGTAGTAAGCATCCTTGTCATTTTCCTGAGTTTATCAAGAAAGCCTCTGGCATTTCTCCACTAAATAAGATGAAGCCTTTGGGGTTAAAATACACACACATGCGTGCACACACACACCATGCACATTATAAGTTAAGAAAGTATCCATTAATTTCTACTTCATTTAGGCTTTTTCACATGAATGGGTATTGAATTTTGTCAAATGCATTTTCTATATGTATGGATAAAATCATATTATTTTTCTCTGGAGCTCTAATAATACTAACATGTTGGATTTTATGAATGGATTCCTCAAAACTGATGTATCCTTGCATTTCTAGCCTCCCTTTATAGAAAGAATTTAGAAATTTCCCACTTTTTTATACTGTTTTTTTTTGTTGTTTTTTTTTTTTTACAAATACCTGTACAATTTGCTTTTATTTCATTTAGGAATGTTATGGATCAATGAAAGACTGGGAAAAATACGAATGGGTTTTGTTGTCTAAAACAGAATAAAGCCCAACCTAGAATTCTTTATCCGGCAAAATTAAGTTTCATCTATGAGGGAGAAATAAAGTCCTTCTCAGACAAGCATTCTCTG
>CAUYRT010018819.1:0-10968 GCA_963574885.1 Lepilemur ruficaudatus
TGTAGTCCCAGCTACTTGGGAGGCTGAGGCAGAAGGATCGCTTGAGCCCAGGACTTTGAGGTTGCTGTGAGCTAGGCTGATGCCACGGCACTCTACAGCCCGGGCAACAGAGTAAGACTCTGTCTCAAAAAAAAAAAAAAAAAAAAAAAGACAGAACTTTTGAAATTGAAATATACTGATATTCAGAAAAGAAAGGTGGGGTGCAGCATCCCCCACCCACAACTCCCTTCCACCTCCAAGAATAAAGCCATGGCAGCCACTCCAGTTGCCCATATTAGGGATAGGGTTGCCTTCTTTTAGAAGTCCTTATTCCAACACAGTTGAATATGATATATCCTTTCTTTGCAACCCTCCAGTGCTTTAAAAAATAACATTTATTTTCATAGCTCTTATCACATTCTACTTTGCATTACAGACAATTGGGTGTTTTCTTCTCTGTCATACTGGTCTGCAAGTTCCTTAAATGTGAGCATGTGTCACACCTATCCCCTGCAGTGCTTGGTGGAGGCAGACTTGAGTTCAACTTCTAGCCAAATTTTTTACTTTTCAGAGCCCCACATTTCTATTTTATGAAGTTTTGTTGAGGATTAAACCAGAGATAATGTATGTCCCTAGCACTTAGTAAGATATTAGCAAATGGTAGATTAACAGCTGCTCAAAAATGACCCTTGAATTGAGTTAAAGGGCAATGATGAAAATGCTACTATGGACAATGAAGGAAAACACCATAAAAGACATTGTTTGAAAGGGTAACAGTGTGTGTGTTTGTTTAAGGCAGCATTTATTTATCCATTCACTTACTCAACAAACATTTAATGGGCACCTATTATGTGTGAGTACTGACCAAACTGATAGGGATCTAATTTGAAAAAAATAGTCTTACCCCTTAAAGAGATCTATAGTTTAGAAGAATAATTATTCCAAGGTAAAAAAGAAACTTACCTAATACGAGATAAGAAGTAAAGATTTTTGCCTTTAAAACATTGAATTTCTAAGGAGAACATCTTTATTTAACTTCATACAGTTATGGTAATCACTGTTTCTACATTAAAGTCACTAATTTTTTTTTGGGTGGGTTTTGTTATGTGAACATTTAGGCATTTTTTCTTAAGGTATCAAAACATTATTGATTTGTCCTTTGTTTTTTATTAAGAATTAATTTGGAGGGATTATATGTAACATGAATATATCAAAACACTATGTTCAAAATAGTGTAGAAATTACTTAAAATGAAATCACATAATCCAATATAAAAATTACATCATTTTGAGATGGCTAGACAATAGTTTCTGTGTCACTCAGTTAAGTCAATTTGGTTCTTGACAGAAGATAAGGGAGAGTTAGCCAGAAGAAAGATGTTATAGGACCCTCTTATATGGTAATACACACTGTTTCATCACCATTATCTTTTTCTCTACTAGAAAATTTGAGTATTTCCAGGAGTTGACCTCTCTGTTCTACCATATTTTAAAATCTCACACATTTCAGGAATGGCCAGAGAAAAATGTGCTTCTATCACATATGCTAGTGGATTTCTGTCAATGTGACTTTTTACATAATTACATGATAAAAATACCATTAGAAAACTATGCAGAACTAGCTCCAGGCAGAAGGCCCTGACACTTCGCAGCATACTTTCTTAGACAGCACACTGAGGCTTGCCTTGCATACCTATCTCCTGACGTTTGATAGCAGTCAATATCTGACACTCATAATCTACATTTCTTATTTTCTTCCAAAATGCAAATAGATTTTCTTTTTGCTTGAGGGGGAAACAAATATCCTCTTAGGTTCTGTTCTGATTCCCTAACACATATTTCTTACTGATTGTTGATTCTAAAATGCAACCCAAGCACTTACTTTTACACAATAAATGTCAAATTTATGAGCTACAGTGATATAAGTCCTTGACATCAGCTTTTTCTTCTTCTTGTTAGACATAAAACCCAACAGTTTGAACTATCATCATATACTATCATTTTGAATGTAATGATTTTTTCATTATAATTTTTAGGGCATATAGCTGTTGTGAACTGTCTTTAAATGGTGCTTTGGGTGGCAGCCAGATATGTTTAGAAACTGTGTTCGTCACTGGAGTCATAGTTTTCCAGTTTCCCCCCCAAAACATTTGCTCTAGGCTGCTGATTCCTATAATCATAGTGGCAAAATGAAATTATTACAAATGTTATTTTAATTCCCAGATATTGTCCACAAGGGTTTTTTGATAATGCATATGACTTATTTTGAATGGAGCATTCTTTACCCAAGTGTTTTATTAGAAGAAAATCTGAAGTAATAATTCAAAACTTTCAAAACAGATGAGATAGAGGAAATGAGTACTTTATAAAAGATTTCACAACAGGTTCCCTTCAACTAATGAATTTAGATAAAACCTAAATATGATTCAAATTTTATCTACAGATACGTGTTTGCGGCAAAGCATCTATTATGTGAAGCACTGCCCCTATGTAGAGTGTTTACAGAAAAGAGGACATGAAACTGCTCTGCTGGGTCTTCTAGCGGGAAGCACAACTGTCAATGAAACAATGGATGGACACATTTTAAACAACCTTGTGCATCCATGGGTCTAAAATTAATACTTGTGTCAGACACAAAGGCTGACAATAAATACAGCTGTTTGGAAATTTCCTGTAAGATTTCTTAGGAAGACAGGCAATAAAATAGAGGCAATATAATAAAGTTGTTAGAAGCATAGCTTGGGAGTCAGACTAGATGACTAGATTCTAACCAGAACTAGAGTCTGATTATGAAGCTTATTCTTTATAAGACTTTGTGAAATTAACCTCATCAACTCTCAGTTTTCTCACCAATGAAGTAAAAATAACAATACCTATGCCACAGGGTTGTTTGTGTGAGGATTAAATTAGATAGTGTATGTATTTAGCAATGTAATAGGCATTTAGTGGCACCAAATGCTCAAAAAGTAACTAATATTATTACCTGGATGAAACATACTAGTTTTAAAACGCCCATCATTCATTCATTCACTCACACCTTCACCAAAGAGTTCTTGAACTTTAGTGTTAACATGAACTATGTTAGGGACTAAAGACGCAAAAATGAATACAAAGCATCATATCTCTTGAGAGAGGAGAGATGTGCAGATCAATAATTACAGGGCAGTACGTGTTATAACCCAGTTACTCCAGGGTGCCTGGGAACAGAGGAAAGAACAGTAACTGTCTCACTGCAGATAAGAGTTGGTTTTTTTTTTTTTTTTTTGAGACAGAGTCTTGCTCTGCTGCCCGGGCTAGAGTGAGTGCCGTGGTGTCAGCCTAGCTCACAGCAACCTCAAACTCCTGGGCTCAAGCAGTCCTTCTGCCTCAGCCTCCCGAGTAGCTGGGACTACAGGCATGCGCCACCATGTCCAGCTAATTTTTTCTATATATTTTTAGTTGTCCAATTAATTTCTTTCTATTTATAGTAGAGACGGGGTCTCACTCTTGCTCAGGCTGGTTTCGAACTCCTGACCTTGAGCTATCCACCCGCCTCGGCCTCCCAGAGTGCTAGGATTACAGGCGTGAGCCACCGCGCCCGGCAATAAGAGTTGTTTTTTAAAGGAAACTAATGATCTAGCTGGCTGTCCAAACTGCCTGCTTACCTTGCACCTGGGAGGAATTTGGTGGCAAACAGCAGCACAGCTTTCTTGACTACTCTTAAATCCTATAGAATTAAGTCACTGTCCTGTTACACGTTCCTGTCCTTGGATAAAAAGATTAGCCTGCTATTACTCTCACTTTGTGGATTAAAGTATGTTGAGAAAAAGTAGGGTGTCATTTATGGTCCTGCTGCTTAAAGGGAAGTACCCTGAAATGTCATGCAGGACAAGAGTCAAAATGGCCAGGAACATAATGGAACCACTATGGCCCCCTTTATGCTGATGGGATTGCTATAGCCTTTGGTGGTGGAGTCAAAGGTAATTACCATTGCTGCCCGTTCATCTTCATTCCCACCTTCACTAGATCTCTGGGAGTCCGTTTGCATGTCTTTCACTCAGGGAGTGACCCCTGACACCAAGCTCTCCATAGAGACCACCAGCCGTGCTCAGCATTTTACCCCTTTGAAATTGTCAGGCCTCCTTAATGTTACCTGATGGCTCTAACTTTTGCTACTCTTTAGTAAAAGCCACACTGGGATAAAAATGCCCTGAAAGTATTTGCTCCTGATTTAGCTTTTCTAAAAACAGAACTTAAAGTTCAAGGCCCTTAGCTGGGAAAGAAGCTGCGTGTCAAGACCAGTGGCCACTACCCAGGGCCACCCTCTGGGCAATGCCTCCACGCTCCCAACATTGTTTTCTCCTGAAAAAGCCAAGGCCTTGCAGAATTTCCGAGGGGACATATTTTTAATAGCAAAATCATTTCAAAAGCTGCCCAGCTGCCAGCTGAGGTTCTTAGAGGGAATGGAGCTTTGGGGGGATGATTTTGAGGTGCAGCTCTGAGCAAAATTACACAATATGAACTGTTATAAATATATTAAGTGAGAAGTTAAATAGTAGATAAAATGAAGTCTTCTACTGTTTCTGGGCACTGTTTTTTCCTTTCCTTTGACTTTCAACTATTTTGTTAGTGGATGAATTGCTATAAAAAATGAAGAAAAAATTGTAATTGCAAAAGGCAATGTGGTTATTACCCCTTTACTAGCCTAGGGGACATTTTTCTATTGATCCTTGAAATGTTATATACATTGTGTTCAATGATAGCTAGTTCCACAATATTCAAGGTGTATTTAATTCAAATGAAATTATGCTTGAATAAATCTAATAAGAAAATAATCTAAATTAAGATTTGCCTTTCACTTGCAGAAATTTAGTGTCTCCTGAGTTATTGTACATACCACACAAAAGAGGACCATCCATTTGTGCATGAGATCTGCCTCTATTTAAAGCTTTAAAAAATGTATGGTATTTAAGTATATTTTCTATCTGTATTCTATGAACTTTTAAATGCATAGTGCAAATAAATATAAAAGTCATACCCTTTACCTTTAATGCTTTACTATGTGACTACTACTCAGATTTGATTTCTGTATCATTCCTCTCCTGTTTATTAGTTGTAACTTAGCCAGTTGCTATTTATTCCTGGGTATATCTAAGAGATCTTAGGCAGTTAAAAAGCCAATTTTTTATTCTTGGTTTGCTACTTCTGTTAAAACTGGAGAAAGCATTTTTGTGTAAATGGACAAATTTTATTACAAGAGAACTTTTGGATATAATTTTAAACACTGCATTTTGCTTTGCAGAATTTGGTTCTGTCATATACCATTATCCCTTTTTTCTTTTTTTGAAGAAATACCACCTGCTCAGCCTCCTGTATTCCTATTCCACTCAGGTACCATCTACCCTAGCCAGGAATTGGGGTCATCTCTAACTCCTTCTTCCTTTGGAGAAACAAGACCTATTGACTGTGTCTATCTTAGATCTCTCCTTTGAACTGATATGATTCATCCCTGCTATAGTCTGTCATGCTACCCTTTTTCTTCGCAACACTTATTACAGTTTTTAATTGCATATTTACTTGGGTAAATTTATTTGCAATTTATTTCCATGGGGGTAGAGACTCTGTTTTGTTGTATAGACAGTGACTAGACTAGGCCTGCCACGTGGGAGACATTGAATAAATCTAGGTTCAGTTTTTTTAAAAGGGATAAATTGTGTCACTTACTAAATATTTCTTAATAATTGATGGTCTTTTGGTCTCAGATAATCTCTTTCTGATTTTTCACCTCACTGCTGTCTCTATTGTAGCTGTGAAGGTCTAGAAGGTAGGAATCACATCTTTTCATCTCTGTATCCTCTAAACCTAGGACCATGCCTGACCCATTTTAGCAACTCACCCAATCTTTGTTGAATGAATGAATGAATGTGCCTCCCAATAAGCAACCATGAAATGATTTTCTGTTTTGATGAATATCCTAAAAGGCCCATACTACTTCTTTTATAGGTTTCTAGTATCTCAGCACCATAGCATTGCAATGCTAAGATACTAGAAACAGAAAAATACCCCAACAAATCTGTAGAAAACTTGAATGGTCAAGCAAAGCAGATTATTCTAACTCCTTTCAAGGCAAGACTATTTCCTACATTTAATGCTTCACTCAGTCCAGTTATATTATTTACCGTTTGTAATAAATGTTCTTTATTCTAATTCAATAGGAAACATCCTCCCCACCCGCCCCCAAAATACCTTTCACTGGCAGCAAAATTTTTTTCACATTAATCAATCTAAAATTCCTTTTCCTCTTTTTTCATCCAATTATATCTAATTATAACTGGTTCTTTGTTCTAGGGAAGTAAATCATTTTTTGCCATCCCTTTACATCCCCTTATACCTTTTGAGTATCTATAGAAAGTTGGTGTAGTCTCCCTGAGAAGTTTCCTGGTTAATCTGAGAATATTCATCCTCTTTCATTAATAGACTGGCACAAGAATGAAAAATCAGAGGTGCTTGTGGGTTCCTAACTGTGTCATTGTGGTAAGGTATTCTGTGTTTAATTAATTTAAACATTTTACTCGAAAGACAAATAAAAGGAAAGAATCACTGTATCAGAGGTAGGAAGAAATAATTGTTCAATAGAGATACAAGCAAACAGAGGAATGCAGAGATTCTTCTTGAGTTACCATCAGTTGAGTAGTTTTCACGTAAGCCAGAAAGAAGAAAACAAAACAAGAAGAAAAAAGATAGATCTGGATGACAGAATCCTTTCTTTACAAAGATAGCTAGCTGCTGGCTAGTTAGGGTAACAGTAACCTAGTAACCAGGCAGTATCGTGGTAAACACTTGGTTTGAGTTTTAGGGCATAGAGACCGAGTTGATTTTTATTCACTCTCAGCTAAAAGGCAATTGATTACATTTATTTTGGCCCACTGGGGAGGAAGGAAGGGCATGTCAGTTTTTGAAGAGGTTGTTTACTTTGACAGGGAATGAATTCTGCTTTCTTTTTCATTTGCTGATTTTTCTTTTAATATGGAGGAGACTACTCAATAGTTAAAAATGTGTCTTAACATAAAAGTCAATAAATTTATTGTAAAGGAACTGGCTGTTTCCTAAAGAGCGCGTTAACTCTGTTCTGCAAGGCATTTCTTCCAACATCTGTTTCAAACATCTGTTTTACTAAAGTGATGGAAATTTTCTATAGAAAAATGTTGTGGAATAGCTGCCGATATTCCATACCCAATCAGTTTCCCATCATCTAACATGTAACATATCCTTTGATGTTAAATGGAGGAAGGGTAGGGAAGGGGGGACTTCATGAAGAATTGTATTCAGTGATTATTTAAATACCAACACAATAATATATCTGAGTAGTTTAATGCTGTGTTCTGAAATATGCAAATATGGAAGTAACAGTAAATGTCAGTATCATGGTAAGCTAATTTTACTATAAATTCTAGTCTCCTTACAATAAGTCACCTTAAAGTATGAGGTATTTAAGGCAAATAAATCTATATACTATGAATAACAGGGAGTTCTTTGATTGGAATTGCCAGGTATTTATTTTAAAATTGTTACATGGAAAACAGTTGTCTTAGAATTTTTGCTAGAAATCTTCGTGGGGGAAAGCAGAGGTTCTGTTACACTTTCTTAAGTGGGAGATGATAACTGACATGAATATTTAGCATCATTTATATTTATCTGTGTGTCAGAAAAAAACAAGTCTAACCAGAGTTTTGGTAATCCTTTAGGATTTTCTGCCAGAGATGGGGCTTATTTGGTGAATAGATTAAGTTATAGATGATTGTTAGCTTGTAATCTCTCATCCCAGGATGCAAGTAAACAGAGCTCACATGTGAGCCAGGACTGGTATGTGCAGTGGTTCTCAGCTGCTGGCCAGGAGACCAAAAGGCTGAATCAGAGTCACCAGTGATGCTTTTTAAAGAAATGTAGGTTTCTGTCCCCACTCCCTACTGGAGATTCTGAGTCAGTGTATCTTGGGCAGGACTCAAGAGATTCCATATTTCCACTAAGTACTCCCAAGTGATTCTGACCCACAACCAGGTTTGGGAACCAATGACCAGAGAGAGCAGCTTGAGGTCAGAGAAATGGGCTGTGAAGGTGGAAGCAGCCTTGTCCAAAGGAGAGAAACCATGCTGCTTTTGGTTCAGAGTCTATCTGAGTCTGACTTCCTGAAAAAATCATCTAGCAGCTTGAAGTTGGCCATGGCGAGGATATTTAAGCCACAGAAATTGGCAAATGCTTTTCCCCCTAAAAAAAGCCAGCACACCACTGTCTGGTAAGGTTATTCTCACATTTTTTAATATACCTGCCATTGAAAAATCTACTTATAAGATACCAAAGCCACATAAGTGACTTTAGAGGTTTCAAGGAAGTTACTTGAAAAGAGACTATTCTCTTTTAGAACACAGAGAGATATTGATAGTACTCCTCAAAGTACCTCAGTACACAGTGAGAATTATATTTCCCTTCCTCTTTCCTGTGCCTCAGCAACCAGCCAGTTTGAGGCTCTATTTCTCTTCTCAGCCCTAGATTCAGCTGGAGAGATTCACATTTTCCCTTGTGTTTACAGACCTTAAATGCACTGTCCTTTAACAAAACTTTTTTTCTGAGTTGTAGAAATAAATTCAGTTTCAATGATCTCCACCAGTCTTAAAAAAACAAACAACATCTCTGGAATCCTCAGAAGTGATTTCTTGGCATGAAAATGTGTAGTTGATTGTCCTGGGTCCCACACTAGACCTCGGGTTAAGGTTGAAATGAAGAGGAAGCGAGAACAGAGATGATTTAGTCGCTCACAGGAATAAATCTATTAGCTAGCAGATTTGGTTCAGGACCCTGTTTATTCAGGTTTGATGAATTTATGACCATTAACTAAAAGTGTACACATAAGGACCACAGCATTTGCCAGAGTGCTTATTAGGAGAGTGGGAGGGAAAAAAAATAGCCTAGAACATGAATGGAACCAGAAAGTCCTTGGCTTAGTTGGCAGGAAACTAGCTACCTAACTGCAAACCAAGTCTCAAGATTAATGTCACCAATATTTGTTGAATGAATTAATGTGCCCAGGTAAATATTCTATTAGATGTATGGTAGACACTGTGAGGAAGAATTATCATCAATTTGTGTCATTTTCTAGATCATCTCATTAAGGTCAACCAAGGCAATCACTGAGATTAGAAAGTAGGACAAACTGTGTTGTAGTACTTTTAGAGGAAAAAAATTAAAAAAGCTACCCCAGAAATATGGGCAGGATTTCCTCAAGAAAGTCTTTCCTAAACCACCCTCATCCCACCCCCACACTCTCTCCAAGGCACTTGGTACATCTTACCACTGCGCTTTCCCCCTGTAAAGTGGGGATAATAGTGTCCACATCAAAGTGCTTCTGTGAAAGTTAAATGAGTTAATACATATACAGCCCTTTGAGCAGTGGACAGAAAATAATACACACTCAATAAATGTCAGCTATTACTATTGTATTGTCATTATCACCACCACAGTGTATTGAAATGACCTGCTACTAGAAATTTCTCCCAGTCTAGAAGGGAAGAACTTTTCATCTTTACAGATGCTTCTAGTAATTTATCTGCTGTTTCAGTTTTTTTTTTTTTTTTAGAGATGGGGTCTCACTCTTGCTCAGGCTGGTGTTGAACTCCTGAGCTCCAGTGATCCTCCCACCTCGGCCTCCCAGAGTGCTAGGATTACAGGCATGAGCTACTGCACCCAGGCAAATGGTTCCAACTCTTGAGAAGATAACTTGGAAAGAAGAAAGAGAAAGAGACATAGGACTGTGATATATTCATTGCTGGCAGTCCAATAAACTAGATTGTCCAGGCCTAATTAATATTGTTTGTGATTGTTTCACTGATAGAAATATGAGGTTTATTATTTCTTTGATATATAGTTGTAGGCTTTAGCATTTGGAAATAGGGAACAAATATATAGTAAAAATTTTCTAGGATATGTCTTCCCAAGTGATGTCTTCCTATAGATATGGCCATTATACAATAACAACATTTTCTGGTATGTGCCATAGAACAGCGGTCCCCAACCTTCTTGGCACCAGGGATGTTTCATGGAAGACAGTTTTTCCACAGACTGCAGTAGGTGGGTGGGGAATGGTTTCAGGATGATTCAAATGCATTACATTTACTGTGTACTTTACTTCTATTATTATTATTACATTATAATATATAATGAAATAATTATACAACTCACCATAATGCAGAATCACTGGGAGCCCTGAGCTTGTTTTCCTACAACTAGATGGTCCCATCTGGGGGTGATGGGAGATAGTGACACCTGAAGTGTGTTGCTTATTTCCAGTCTACTGTGTAATCTTGTTTTGGTTGCTGTCACTGCAGAAAACCCTGCTTCACAAAGATAGGATGTTGGAAATGGAAGCAGGCTTTTCAGTGCTTTTGTGAATTCTCAGGATATTCCTCCTTGACTTTAATCCAGAATGTATGGAGATTTGAAGTTGTCTCAAACATACTTTTAAGACTGCTGTCATTTGCTATTTCAAGCAGTTGATTCCCTTCTAGCTCGGACAAAGTTGATTCCACCTGGCTTATTCACAGATGGATTGTGGATCCACTCCTTCACAGTTTAGGGATCTTTTGTGGTTGGGAAGTAATGCTGAAACTCTTTTGAAAGCTGAGATAGGTGATCATGCACCAGCTGGGAGAAAGAAGGCTCTGGCTCAGTCTCTTTCAAAATCTTTGCTTATGTTTGAAACATGTAAAAAACCCAGTGTTCACTCATCATTCCCATAATTCCAGTTTGGCTTTGAATGCAGCCACTTTATCTGCCGACTTGAACACAGTTGTCATTCTCCCTTGAAGTGACAGATTGAGTTCATTGAGCAGGTTGAATATGTCACACAAGTAAGCAAGTTTTGCTACCCATTCTGTGTCACTGAAATGTGCTGCCAGTGGTGACTGTTTTTCTAAAAGAATCTCTGGAGCGGCTCTCATAACTCAAAAACCTGGCCAGT
>CAUYRT010018820.1:0-10017 GCA_963574885.1 Lepilemur ruficaudatus
TGGATCTGTAAATCCTTTTTTTATCTTTGTGTTTTCCTGTCATGGAAGGTGCACTGTCTGTACATAAACTCACTAAATTTACCCAATTCAGTCCAACTCCACGACATTTATCTTGAAAATTGTTGAAGATATCTATTCCCCCATGTCTGTTTCCCAAGAGTGCCCAAAGTGAGTTAACTCTTTGTAGCAAAGAAAATCTTCTGTTATGACCTCAATGAAGTATAAAACCTGCACCGAATCAGTAATATCAGTTGATTCATCCAAAGCAATTGAATAATACATATTTTCCTTTTGAAGTATTGCATGAAGTTGTTCTGTTAAGTTGAAGGCTAATTCATATTGCCATTTATGGTTCTCCTTGAAAGAAGCAGTTTGTACTTTGAAACGTTATCAGGGTCTAAGCATCCAACAACTTCTACAGTGCATTCTTTCACAATTTCTCCATCACTGAATGGCTTTCCTTTTTTCCTGAGTATATAAGCTACTTTACAAGTTGCTTTAGTGGCATTATTTCCAAGTCTTATTGCTGCTTGAAAGAATTGTCTTTGCTTTTGCTTTTCATCTTTTAATTTCTGCAGTACAACCTTTCATGCCTCTCTCTCTAATTTAAAATCTTTGTGGTCTTTATGAATGTTATGATGCTGATGAGCATTGAATTTCTTTAACGTTGATACTGCAGTATCACAAAGCAAGCAAATCACCTTATCTTTAGCAGGAACAATATAATATTGCAATTCTCAATCCTCATTAAAAAATTAGCATTCTCTTGGTCTTCTTTGACATGATGGGCTGTTAAGCAGACAGAATTAAAAAGTACTGTTGAGCTGTGGAACTATCCAAAAATTATACTTCAAACAGAAACACAGTGCACTGTTGTCAAAGCCAATAACAGACTGGGGGACTTGACCCCCATAAACTCTTGCCCAAGTCAAGCAGGGGAAATTAGAACTAAATCATGAGTGTAGCAGCCGTCAATTTAGCCTTAAGTCTTACTAATGTTCTAATTGTGCTGGTCAACCTGGGAGGATTATTTTGCTGAAACTTATTTTATTCTTTGGTATTTTAAATACATTCATTTAAAACATGAAATAAAAATATAAAAGACAAACAAAAATATATTAATTAAAAAAAGGACTTGCTCTGTAAAATTTGGAATCAGTCAAAAGGCCACACTTAAGGACCTAGAAGGCCACATGTGGCCTTAAGGCCGCAGGTTCCCCACCCCTGGCCTAGACTTCTCCACTATGCAATCCCTCTGTATAACAAAATCCACTTGTACCCCCTAATTCCACTTAAATAAAAAATGACACAAAAGTCATGCTTAATAAAGTTGACCGTATCTAAAAAGTATATTTACGTATATGGTAATGTATTTTAAACTTGCATGTGATTTCAGGATTTCATAGTAAAGTAATCACTTGTGGAAAAATAATCTATCTTTTTAGTATATTGTGATGGCAGAAATATGTGAACATGATAATAATATTTGACTCTTGTCACATTCATGATACAAATTCCTATGGCACATGTGCATGAACTAATGGTAAATACCATTTAACTATGTTAGCACAGAGCAATGTATAATTCCACTGTCACATTTAAGATACTATCCTGCTATGGCCTGGATGTTTGTGTCCCCCAACCCCAAATCCATATGTTGAAATTCTAACCCCCAAGGTGGTGGTTTTAGGAGGTAATTAGGTCATGAGGGTGGAGCCCTCGTGAGTGTGACTGGTGCTTTTATAAAAGAGTCTCCAGAGGAAGCCCTTGCCCCTTCTTCCAAGTACGGATTCAGTTAGAGAATGTCCATCTATGCACTAGGAAGCAGTCCCTCACCAGACATTGAATCTGCCTGCTCCTCCATCTTGGACTGCCCAGCCTCCAAATTTCTGAAAAATAAGTTCTTATATTTATAAGGCACCTGTTCTACAGTATTTTGTCATAGCAGCCCAAGCAGAAACCTTCTGCCCTATATGAAAATACTGATTTTTTAAGCATCACTTCCATTATTTAGCAATAACAATAAGGAAAAGTTTCAAAATATGCAGGTGAACATGAATTTAATAAAATTCCTTGAAGTTAGACAAAAGATAATCTATGTTATTGTGAATAAAGTAGCCTATGTTGGGCAAGTTGCTGAATGATAACTCAGTTTTCTTAGAGAATTTTTATAGTAATCTCAATTCAAACTTGCACCTTCCTTTCAATGTTAGATGCATAAAAATCTTGCTGAGTGATGAATATCATGGCTCTTTAGGTTTTTGCGCTTGCTTTGAAAGGATAGTAAAGGCTCAAGGAAAATTATTGTAGGCACTTGAAGTTTCTCACCTGTGAAAGACAAAATGCTGCAGTAAGTAAGAGTCCTTGGAGACCACTATAAAAGATTCATTTGCAAATAAGCTCAAGTGGCAAAGAGAGAACTTTTAAAGTACAGGGAAATGTTTGATATTTGACTTTTTTGTATTACTACAGCAATTGTGAGAACAAATGATTTTTCTTAGGGATGTTTTTGAGGAGTCACAATTCTTTAAAGATAATTAACATCTTTAAAAAATCTTATATCTTAATAAAAGCTGTAGGTCAGTTAAAATAAAGACTAAATAAGAAATTAGAAAGAAAACTTAGGTAGAAAGAGATTCATTGTACGAAATCATTATTTCGAGTGCTTAACAGGACTCTGAGCTTCCTGACAATTTACGCTACATCTCTCCTAATGCCAAACATCTATTTTTTTATTACATGTAATGTTTTTCATTATTCCTACATCTTCACATATTTATTCTTTATTCATCCTTGCATTCTCAACTTTACACTCTTTTCCACACTAGTTTTCCCTAACTCACACATTAACTCTAACTTCCATAAACATGTGTTTAAGCACCCCTATTATTTGTAGGACTTATTAACATTAAATACTTAAATGCATAATTATCTGCTGAATGTCTGTTTCTCCCTTAGGAATACAAGTTGAATGATGCTATGAACATTTATTTTCCACTGCTTTCTTGAAATGCCAATCATATTGCCTTACATAGAGAAAATTCCCAAGAAATCTCACAATGTGAATAAGTAGTTATATCATCACAGATGGATTATCTTATTACAAAAGATACCCAGAAAGTCATTAGAAATGAAGAATATGATAGCCCTATAAAACTGCCTTCTTTTACAGTGATGGTGGGTAACTAGACATTTTTTCACTTTAAGTAAAAATAAAATGCCTTTTTTATATTTGTGCTTTCAAATATTTCAAATATGTGTATGCATTGAACATAGGAAGTACTTAATTAGTAGTAACAAAATTAATGAATAAATAGAGTAGATTTATATTAGCCATCTTCCTTATCCAGTCCATGGAAATGCCCATAGTTCAGGGCAGGGTCAACCATATTTTGTCTATAAATTCTGACTTATTGATATTGAGAAGAAAGAATAATAGTCATGTAATAAGCTCTGTCCCCTTTATACACTTGTGTACCTTGATCTAGCTAATGTACAATTGTAAATGAGTACTTACTAAAATTTGTATTTGTGATGGAGCAGAAATAACCCTGCTTATTGGAAATGCATTATTCATTTGTTTTAAATCAGCCCAATTATAGAAGCTGACTTACCTACACAAACCAATAATTTTTGCTATAGACAGTTTTGCTATAGATTGTTATATTTACATAAAATAAGTTGAGAAGTAATAAATGTTTTAAAAATTATGTTAGTTCAAGAAAGAGATTAGAGTTCCAGAGAGATGGCACCAAGGAAAGTCATCTCTTTAGCTATTTTCTTGCATAGTGACATAAATTATAAGAGTTATACTTTAAAGTTTTAGTATTAACTTTTTAAGTTGTGTAACTCTGGACTGTGAACTGAGGAGTGATCAGACTCAGGAGTATCAAGTCATGCTAGATAAACTTTCGGGGAATAATAGGATATGATTGTAAGGAAACTCAAAACCTTTCACTATTGTTTCACAAATTATCTCTTAGTAAGAAATAAACTGCATTAGAATATATTTTATCATGAAGTATACTTGATAAGCATAGACATCCTCAAAATATTAAGTGGCATTAAGCAATGCCAGCTGTGTGGTAGCATGGTAAGGTATCCCTCCAAGAGAATATGACCATGACACTCCATCACCCAAAGAGTATGAGACATAGATTGACAGGTTGTTTTTCCTCTGAAATTCAAATTTTTTTGTTCTTGTGAATGTTTTCTTATATTTACTAATAAAAGTTTTCTTTAGAAAGTGCATTCATCAGGAAATAAATGGCACTAGCTTTGAAAGTTGAGGAGAGCTTAATAAAGAATTTTTTAAAAAATTGTGCTGGTAGGGATAAGAGAAACCAACAATGGAGGGCAAAGTAGCCTAAGCTTATAATCAAGGGATCCAGCCCTATGCCTGAAGTTACCAGAACCTGGACAGATTAGCTATAGCTAAAAGAATTCAGACAGTGTACAGTGACTTTGCAGGGATGAATTCAGGGGAAACGTTCCATGACTAAGTCTACTTCCACCCACTGATTTTTTGCTAGTACTTCTGCTTAGTTCAATTATATGCCAAAAGGAAGAAATTACTTTGATTCATTTCACAAATGCAAGTCTCTCTGGGCACAGAGCATGGGTGAAAGGAATGGAGAGTGGATTTGGTGAAGCAGAAAGGAAATATATAACCCATATGGATAAAATACATGTGATGAAGTTTTACCTACTAAAATAAACACGTAAAACAGACCATACTCCAAACACCTTGACTAGACTAAGGCTATTCAAAATTCGTTTTTTAGAATGATTAAACAGAGCATTATTTATTTTAGTTACTTTATTAGAGTGCTAACCTTACTCCATATCAGTTTTTCCAATCTGCATTATCAGAAAGTAACTTTTTTTCTAAGTTATAAATTCTTTTATGTATCGCCTGTGTACTGATTAAAATGTCCACAGTTTTAAGTTAGGAAGTGTGAATACATACACACATGCACGCAAACACACACGCACACTACAAAAACCTACAGAGTAGATTTGTTACACGTCACATGTTTCATCCTAATGTTTTGACTGGACATATGTTCCTTTATGATGCTTTATTTGTTTTTCTTTAGAGTTGTATAAAAATCTGTTAATTCAATCTGTCAGTCATCAATTGCACACCTGTTAATATACACTCTGATTGTAGTGACTGCATTTCAAACATTTCAAGCATGGCTGAATTGTGCTTTACTCTGTATTGCTGTCTACTTCCTGTTTACAATAGGCTTTGCCATGGTATTATTTCTCTGGCAAATAAGAGGCTATTGTTAAAGGTAGCATTTTCATTTCCACTATTCCAACCAAAGAATCAAAATCAAATTTGCTTTTAGTAGGATATGAATGAAGGATGGCCCTGTGCTTCATGTCCTGAAAGTGCTACTTACCGGTTCACAAATGCTGCATGTAGGTATTACATATATCTGCTGTTACCACATATTCAGTATTACTGCACAAACATTTTCCAAATAAGAATTTATTTCCACAATGAACATGGCTGGAATGAAATGATTAAACCAACAAAATCTAAACATTCTCTACTGAACATTAAAACACTCACTTAATTCTAGACAACTCAGATACCTCAACTCATAGAAATACAAAAATGTAAAAGAATATATAGTCTATAAATTATTATATTTTGTGTTGAAATGGGGCAAGTGGTGCATAAAATTTATTTAGCAATCTAAAACAGTTTTGAAACCATGCATAATCAGTTAAACATTTTTATTTTACTTATGCAAATAAAGTGAGTGGCTCATAGACTTTTTCATTTCACTGAATGATTATTTTCTTATAATTCAGTCAACATCTAAGAAATATATTTTTCCTGAATTGCTGCCACATACACATCTGTGGATTATTTTGAATGCATGTGACTTTCTAGTTTAGGGAATCACATTTGTCAACTATACTTATTTAGTACTTAGGGAATTAACTAGAGTTATATTAGTACAATAACAACAACAGTAATAAACATATATTTAGAAAGAAACAGTACTAAATGTTCCCAATAATTATTTCATTTAATTTTCACCACACTACTCAGTGGAAGCGGAACAGTAGTATTAGAAGTCACAAGGCTGCCTTAGTAATGTGCTAAAATACAGACGAGCCATGTCATTACCTGCTGAAAAACAAACACACAAGAAAAAGATACAAATTACCTGATATAGAGCAGTCACATGAGCTATTTATTTTTTAATTAAATAATTTCATCTTTTAAATTGCATATGTATGTATATAAACATGTGGAATAAAATTCTAAATGGTAGAAAGGTTTATTAAATGAACAGTTTCCAAGAATAAGGAAAATGCTCTTTAGTTTCAGTGCAGTTATTTATGGCACAGGATATATTTGTGATTTTGTGTTAGCTTTTGTTATTCCCTGCTGTCAGGTATCTGCAGATATAGGGTGGCTCATAATGCACTCTTTAACCGTACTTTCTTACCAACAGACAGCTTCTTACAGATATGGCACATCTAAGGGACTGCACATTTACCCTAACTTTCCCAGCTCCTCCTTCATGGTAAACCCCTCCAGGAAAGCTCATGTTATTCCTTGGACTATGCCCCCATTGCTTTAAACAAGGGGTGGTTATTTTTCTTCCCAGGATGTGCTGTCTTTTTTAGAAAATAATTTTCTGCCACGTATCTCTGAGATCTGAAGCTGTAGGGGTTCTCTTTAGCCTCCTTGCAACCTTCTGTCATCTTATTTTATTAAAGATGGATTTTGTATACCACTCCCTCACATTCCCTGTGGTATTTGATGATTTATGAGAGAAGTGGGCATTTCCCATTTATACTCTACAATGTAAGTACTATAAACAAAATGGTTTTGTTTTTGTGTCTGTTGTTATTTTATACTGATTCAAAATAACTAGGTCAGTGTGCATTGAGACTAAACCTAACACTAATATTTTCTGCACTGTATGTGCACATGCAGAAAATCTTAGTCATTATTTAGGTTTGCTTATAGCAAAATGTGTAAAGTAGGAATATCTAAATTAGAGAACTAGGAGGGAAAGGAGAAGATTTGCTGTGCTATAGAACAGAGATAGCCCAGAGATAATGCACAGTAGGTCCAAAGTAGGTTTAACTATGTTATTTATAGTAATGTATAATGTAATTACTACAAATAACTATGCAATTTGTATTAATTAATGCATTAATTGATGCTATTTGTATTAGTATAATATGGAGTATAATTTTGGCTGTTTGTTGAACATACAATTATTTCTTCATGGCACTGGCAAAGTAATTAGGAAATATTCAAGGGATAATATATGGTCTTTTAACTTTAGTAACTTCAGTTGTGGGAAAGGTGAGCTAGCTTTTAAGGCATAAATTCTTTGTCATTCAAAAAAAAAAAAAGAAACATTGTTCCTTGGATCTTGAGAATGGAGGGAGTACTTTATTAAACAGCTGGTTCTTGAGGATAGGACATATTAAAAAAAAAGTGAAAATATTCCAGAAGAAGAAAGAGCATGAGTCATGAGAGAATAATGGTACACACACAAAAAGAAAATAAATAAATTTCATTGAAGCCTAGAAAATATAAAAGGTTTTAGTTGAAGAGAATTTGTAAGAGTTTTGTAGAAACTCTTGAATTCCAAGTCAAGTAGTTTCGTCCTTTTCCGTTAGGCAACGTAAAAGAAAATGCTATAAAATACAAAGACAGTTTTTATTAATGAGGGGGTTTGAACGGATATTTTATTTGAACAATTTTTAAGTTTCCAAAATATTTATGTTTCTTTTTTTAGAACTTTTGAAACATAACAGACATGGAAACACTTTAAATGAACAGTTTTACTACTCAGAATAATTTTCACATAGGTATAATTTTAGGAAATCTAATTTGCTCTGATTTCCATGGATCAGTGAAACCAATCTATGTTTTGACTGTCTAAGTCTCTGTCCACTGCTTGAAGATAAGTGTGAAAACTCTTAAGATTTTATTCTGGTAGTATCTTCACTAGAAATTCCAACTAGTAATTAGCAAACTTTTGACCATGCTACAGTGAAACTAAGAAACCCCAAACTTTAGGGCTTTCATTTTCATTGGCTTCTTCCAAATCCCAGGAAAGGGTTTGGGATATTTGTTAATTAATACAGTCCTATGTTTTTGTAAGTTTTCCAAAGTAAGATTTTTAAATGCAATTGCTAAAAACTACCACCTCTTACTGGTTTATATTACCATCTGTCATGTTTCCTGTCATACTGGCTGATATTGGACAAAGCATGGGCACTTTTGAGCCCAACTCAGGAAACACTGAGTTGGAGAATATTTTACTTTTGGTTTAGTGGAATGTATTCCTAGGACTTGCAGAGTATGGCTGACCATCTACATTTTAGGAATTACTCTTTACTGTGCTGACTTACCTAGCATTGTGATACAGAGTGAAATAAAAAACACCATACAAATGTAATCTGCAGCTCTAGTGTCTGGCATTATTTGGGTAGCACAGAAGGAAAGAAATAAACATATGGATCCAAAAATTATTTTGTGAAAAATTGCTCTATTTGTGAAATGTATAAATTGTAGCTGTAGTGTTCAGTTTTTTAGTGCTCAATTCTTGTCTGAGTGGACCTATAATACAATCTTTGCTGTTGTACCAGATGAATGGATGGATGGATGGATGGATGGTAGTATTTGGGAATTGTATAAAAGAGAAATCATCAGTGTTCATGAGTTTGTGTGGCACAAACTGGTTTTAATACTTGACACAGTCAATATGCCTGCATGTGAAAGTAAATATTGTATGCATCTAAGTGCCTAAGATTCTGTTTTAGTGTGTTTCATGTGTTTTTCTGATAAAGTTGGCAGTCCAAAAAAAATGGCATGCAAAATTGCCACTAGTGCAGCAAAATGGCTTAGAAAAGCAAATATTGTTGTGAAAAAACTCATATGTAAATAAATAAATAAATAAATCATTATAAGTACTATTACAGTAATTTAATATGTGTGTTTTTGTAACTTATTCATATTGGCTAAATACAAAATACTTTTGAACTATTCTCATGTATACTTTGATTTCAAAAGAATTTTTTTTTAACATTGTCAATGTATCATTTTATTTGTGGATATTATTTATGTTTTTATTTTTTTTTAATTTTATTGGGGGAAAACTACAAAACATTTACAGTACAATGTTTACAGTCACAATTTGTAGTGAGCTAATTTCCCAAAATATATTACCACTCAAGTTGACTTATCTTGTTACATTCAAAACCTACTCTGTCAAAGTAGTCCAGAGAGTACATGCATAGTGCTCCAACTGTATCTACGTACAACCAACACTCCATTTTAAGTGTACAATTAAATGATTTTCAGTGAATTTACCAAGGTGTACAGTTAATCACGTGAATCAGTTTTTGAGGAATTCCTTTCCCCTATTGAGACCCCTAATTCCGCTCCCCAACTACTTTTCAAGCATATCCTACCCCTCCACAGTGCCCCCCCACGTCGCTCTGACGTGGGTTTGCCCCCCACCCCCCAATTCCCCAGTGTTCGCTCCCACCCTTTGAGCACCATAGTGATAATCAGTCAATACCAATTTGATGTTGAGTACAAGTGGAACCCATTCTTCGGGCCTTGTGTCACCTCACTTCGAATAATGGGCTGAAGCTTAATCCAGGATAATGCAAGAGGTGCTAACTCACTGTCGTTTCTTAAAATTGAGTAATATTCCATTGTGAACAAATACCAGATTTTAACAATCCACTCATGAATTGACGGGCACTTGGGTTGTTTCCATGACCTAGCAATAGTGAGTTGTGCTGCCATAAACATTCGGGTGCAGATGTCTTTATCTGGCTGGTTCAACATTTGCAAATCTATAAATGCAATTCGCGTCATAAATAAAACCAAGAATAAAGACCATATGATTCTCTCAATAGATGCAGAAAAAGCATTTGATAAAGTCCAACATGCCTTTATGATAAAGACTCTAAACAAAATAGGTATAGGTGGCTCATTCCTTAAAATTATCA